>NW_023590789.1:24653243-24671389 GCF_014843425.1 Jatropha curcas
ATAATATATTCGCACACTGCCTCTGTGTTAGCTCTCAAAAAAGCAACTACTCTCCTAAATAAAGCCAAATAAATAAAACATTTGTTCATCAAATCATAGTTCAAAATAAATTCACTTTCGTATTGTTCCTTAAAAACTTCGAATTGCATTCCTTTGTTAGTCTATTAAGTTAATTTAGAGGATAATTTTCCGAAGCAAGTGTCTCTTGTCCGAATCATGGTGGAACTGGGTGATCCAGGCATTACACCAATTTTCAAAACTGATCTTCTCCTGCTTCAAAATTGGATGGAGGGGAACTTAGCAACACTCAAAGTATTTTTTTATAAACGGTGCCAGTTACCCCAAACAGTTTTTATAATTTACTAAATTTATTAATTATGTATCTTTAGTCTTCTCATCCTAAGTTTCATAATAGATTTCCACTTTCCATCCTCAGTGGCACAGATGCGTCCCACCGGCACTAAAATGGAATTCAATCCAGACTACACCTCCTTTGTTGGTTACGGCCCGATCCCAACATAGGAGCTCTATATTTAATTGTTCCTATGTTCGCGCAATTGATTCCTAAAGGCCCACTGGTATGCTCTGATACCCAACTTTGGTCACGAGCCCATTTCCGTGGGCATGGACCGGCACTAGGACCTGGGTGGGCTTAAGGCCCCCGAAGCCCGTTAGTAAGCCTGCAATTGATTTAAAACTCGGCATTCTATTTACAAATATAATCCACCGTTACAGTCAAATATAATAAATTTGTCTATACTCTATTGTAATTCATTTTACAAAGCCCAGTTGAAATACAATTGCGGAACTCTAATTTTACATTTACATTGATATTTCAATTATTAACAGTTGCTTCTTATAAATAATGTTGTCAACGTCCATTAAGCGCCTTTCCTTTCTATTACCGTGAAAAAAAATTAATCAGGCAGGGGTTGAGCGCCAAAACTCAATGAGTAGGGTTAGATAACCCTCTCACCCGCACAAACAATCACACCAAATAACATAAAAACATTTTAATTTGAATCATTCGTTTAATTATATGAATCATGCAGTTTTGTCAACACAAATGGGCAATACAACAGCAATCCAACAATTATTATCACACCTTCATATAATCACATCACGTGGAAATCAAGTCAGTGGCACCACTGAAACCCCAAACGAGGCCGTCCCTCACAACATGGCTCGCCCTCATCATAATCCATGTGCAACCAAGGGAGCCGATCCCCACATACGGCTCCAACTGGTCTAAATCCTCACTGACCAGTCTCTGTCATTGTTTTTCCATTCTCTCTTTTCTTTTCCATACAACAGGAAGGCAACACCGGTGGGTTTCCATCCAAGTCCTAGATGCATCAAGGTGCTCACAACAGGAGGCCACCCTGCGGGCTTACAATTCAATCTAAGATTATCAGGTGGCAACAACAAGTTTAAGCCCATCCTGTGGTTTTTCCCCATACTCCATATGCATCAGGTGCATCAACGGGGGCGCCGATCTCCCATCTTTCCCCGGCCCGACGGTGCAAAATTCCATGTCATATCATACTTCAGGATCCATATCACAGACTCGTCCTCACAAACGCCATGGGTGGTCCACGTCATCCCAATTCCACACAAACAAGGCAAATACAGTAATATTCATAGCACAAGTAATCAAACAATTTTTAATATCAAAACAAATAGTGGCATCAATACATATGAGCAATTCAACAAAATAATGCATGATAAGCATTTAAGCGTGAATGCATGAATGCAAGCGGAATTGAATACTAGTTATCTAACACTACTCACAGTTCTTTATTGTCCTCTAAGGGGACTGCCTTTCCTAAGCCACATGGCTTTCCAGCCTTTGGTCCTCCGCATTTGCCGGAAATTTTTTTATACACGCTCTAAAAATAAACAATAAAAATTCTAAGTAAGAATTTTTTATTTGAGCAGATTATATTTCCTTATTCAGTGGGTATTAGTCTTAGGTTATTCAGTTATTTAATTTCACTTATTAATTTAAACTATATATATATAGTATATATATATATATAGTTAGGTATATTATATATACTATATTTGGATTTCCTTAATTTATTTATTATTATTCTAAGTTATTGCCTTTAAATAAAAACGTTTAGTTAGTTGTTAAGGTAAAATATTTTATGATAATACTAACATAAAATATTGAATAGTTAATAATGATTTATAATTTAGTCCGGTATTAATTTTATTAAAAGCCCTATAATAATAAATTCCATTACTCTTGTTTTATTTATTTATTTGTTTATATATTTCAATAAGGTGCCGTTAGTAAATTAATGTTCCATAATAAATTTTATTTTATTTTCTAACCAGATTTCGACAGCTACCTCCCCTACAATTTCAACTATCCACCATTAACATCAGTCAATCAATTTTTCAAGTTCTTCATAGCCCAATCCAGCGGGCAATCAAAAAATCGCGTCAAAATTAAGCCCCGTCCTTCCACAGGTGGTATCCACATCAAACAATGATTGGTTTTGTTAATTTTTTCTTTAATTTCCTATAAAATCATAATTTCCAGCATTTAAATTTATTACCAGAATTAATTTTAATTAATGCAAACGTATATTTTTATTAAACCGACGGATCAACACTAAATTAAATTAATTCAACTAATCAAACTTGCCTAAAGGTGGAAATTATTAGAATTAATTTAATACCCGAAATTAGAAATTTCTGTCGCAGGTTGCTAAGATCGGACTTTTACGCGTGCCGGATCGAAACCTAAAGAGCGCTAAGAAGCGGCTGGACCACGCTGAGGTCCGACGCATGAGGGGCTGAGTTGCAAGTGGTGGCGCGCATCTGGCGGCGGAGTAAGCTGGCGGTGCAAATGGCAGGCGCGACAGAATCTGCTCCTGGTGCGTCGGAGGGCGCGCTGGAAGCTGCAAACTAAGCTGAGGCAAACTGACACGTTGAGGCGCTGCTCCTGCCGACTGGTTGCCTTCGCCTGGAAGAAGGCTAAGAAGAACGGCCGAGCCGACAGTGAGGAGCGGCAGTGGCGGCGCGATGGCTCCGCTTGAACTGGTGGAGGCGAGATCTGCTTCTGCCAGCACACGGAGTCCCGCAAGGCGGCAGGAACAGAAAAAGAAAGAAAAGAAGAAAACAGAAGAAAAGAAGAGAGGAGGAGGAAGGAGGTTCTCGCGATCCAGGGGAAGGAAGAAAGAGAAAAAAAAAAAAATAAGAAGGCGTTTCCTAGAGGTTCCTGGGCCATTCCCCGGTTCGATTCGAAATCGGTTTGGTTCACTCAATGATATTTAGCTTCTAATTTTTGTTTGACTATCTTGGTTTTTTTCTGCTTGGTTTCAAGAAACTTTAAAGCCAATTTTACGGTTCCCTGTTTTATCAAAACAATTAATTATTTCTGGAAATAACCCCATTTTAGTCTCTTTAATTTGATTTATTTTAATTAATCTCAATTAAATCTTAGGATTACTAAAATCGTAAAATCTAATTTTTATTATTATTTTAAGTGTTCCATATCCGATTCTAAAAAGTTTTAAATTAAATTGTTTCAACTAGAAGTTCCGATAACTTTGTTTTGGGCTTGAGCCCAACTCGCAATAGGCCCAGATTTAAAAATTACTTCGGCACTCGAAGCCCATACAGTCGCAAAATTCAGATTTTTGAATTTAATGTAAAAAATTCAAAAGTTTTTGAAAATAAAAATTTCAGGCTATTACATTTATAAAAGAAACATACATTTTTTATAAAATATTAAAAATATTGGTCCGTCGGTGAACTATTGACTTTAGTAAGTAATCCTCTTTTCAAAAGAACCAAACTTTTTACCAAAAAATCTTGAAAATCTATAATTATGATAAATGTGAGAATAGCGGAGAATAATGAGATTATGCCGAATAGCCCTTCATTTTAATGAAACTCTGTTTGTTAAAAAAAAAAAAAAAACTTGTTTGTTTTAAAAATTTGTTCAAATTTTTTTCTTTAACTTTTTAGAAAACTGCCTTTTTAAAATAAAAAAATTTTATAACCACAAATGATGATTCTGTAATTGTGCCTTTGGTGTTTTTATTCTACATTCGCTCCTATTTTTTTTATTTTATACAGACTTTCCTCATTAAAGTTATATTATTATTATTTATTATTATTAAATTATTATTATTAATTATTATTTTCTCTATTCATATAAAGCTAAGTCATTTTATTTATCCAAAAATATATAAGCATTAGTTTTTATTATTCTCTATTAAAATTCTACATTTTTTTTTCATCTCTTCTCTATTTAGTATTATTTTTTATATTTATTATTTATTTTCTCTATGCCGTATAAATTTTAATGTCCATTTTTAGTAATGTTATTATTTATTATAATACTTTAGATTTTAATAATTTTTATTCAATTGATTGTCAAATACATAATAAATCAATAGTTTAATTTAACTTTGAATTAAAAATTAAACATTTTAATTGTTTTTGTCTTAGATTTTTATAATTTTTTAAAATTTTTATTAATTAACTAAAATATTCAATGTTGTGCCCACTAATTTTTCCCTGCCGTTTGGCCTCAATATTTTTAATCTATCTTTTTCCAACCAATGGTGGCAAAAAGTGTAGTAAATTGATTCCAATTTTTTCAAGAATCTCAATTTTATCCTGCAATTAAGACACTCTTCCAGCTCTTCTGGAAGATAAACTAAGCTCATTTAGAGTAATGATTTTCCATCTTCCCGCAGCCTTAAAGACAATAAACAAATAAGGTTAACTCTGTATTTATGGTGCTAAAATTTTATAAAAAAGGACTGCTGTTTACTATAAAACAAAAATATAAAAAAATAAGTTTATAACTTTGTCGCTTGCAAACTTGCGGTGCATTAAATGCTGAGAATATTCATGTCTGCCACTTTCGTTAATAGTTGAGCTTTCATTCTTAAAAAACATATATACTCCCTAAAGGCTTTCTAATCTTTTTAACTTGATTTGTATTCCAAAATTACTATTTAGAGTAGCTTTCTCTAAATCTAAAAAAATACACCGAAAAAGAAATTTTCTAAAAAAAACAAAATAACGGAAGGAGTAATAATTAATCGATTGGTACAAGTTATCCACCTTAACATAAAAAAGTTTAATGCAGCCTCATAAGAATATGAGTACTTTTGTATAACAAAATTAAGCCTGTTGGCAAGGCACAAGCCTGATAAAAGGACATGGAACCAAATGCCAATAAAATTGCGCCGCTACACAGTGGTTTAGGGTTTAAGTTTAAGGGTTTAACTAATTAACTAGCAAAAATCTATATATATAACTGTGAAATAAAAAGAAATTGCTAAATTATAAATTAATTAATAAATCAAATTAATAAGATAAGGGTCATTCGGCAAAAAAAAAAAAAAAAAAAAAAGATAAGGGAAGTAACATTAATTGAAGAGATACAGGCTATGACAATGCCCCTGCTAAAAATCACATGTTCCGAGAATTATTGTGCATTGTGTATCAAAAAAAAAAAAAAAAAATTCATAAATTTAAACTTTAAACTTTGTTGGTAATAATATGATTTAAAATTAAATTTGTCTGGGCCAGTAATTTTTTTTTTATTAATAGTAATTTATTGATATGATTTTTTTTAATTCCCGATTATGAACTAGAAAAATAACCAAACTACAATTTAAATATAACATTAGTTCACAAATTTAAATTGGTCAGCTCATATGACCTATATCAATTATTCCGTTTTTACCCGTAATGCTCTGATTAATTATAGTAATACAAAGCCCAAGTTTATCAAACTATTGAAAATAATTTTTTTCCTAATTTAAACGTTAGAAATCTTTTCCAGTAAAAGAAATTAAATTTACAGTTTAAAACTCGTAACTTTTTAGTCATAATATAAAATTAAATTATTTACTCTCTAGGGCATCCCAATAATTTTATTTTTTTTAATTAAACTGAAAAAAAATTAATAGTATATGAATATGTAAAATTAAATTATTAATTATCATTTATTTACTAATTTTAATAGCCAAATTAGAAGACTTGAGTATTTTTGACATCATACTACCTTAAATATATTACTCTGTGAATCATACAATAATGTTGATAACCTTGGACGGTGTACATGCACCTTAAATTTTAAAGATATAAAACATTATCTGCAAAATAAAAAAAAAATAATTTAAAAACATATATAAACGCTCATTACTTATGAACTCTCAAAACTATGAATATCCCCATATTAGTAGCCATTGTAATTATTGATGTCCCTGGAAATCTAAAAAATAACAAAAAGAAAATAAAGAAATTATTGAATAAAATTATCATTCCTCCTAGCTCAACATTTGATTGTATAGGCTCAGCTCCTAAGTTTAATAAAAAAAAAACAGTTTTTGGTTCGAGTAACGAGGGTATTTTTCTGAAACGTGTTTACCGAAAAAAATAAATTATTGATTGATTTGGTATACCACGATCTTTCCCTACTTTTTATTTGTTCTCTCCCCTCTTTTTCGCTTCCCCTCTGTCTTCGAACGATGCCTAAGGATTCCAGAGATAATTTTCTTTAAGGCTTCCGACAAGGGTATGACGCCTATGGGAAGTCTGCGAATGTATATTGTTACAATCGTGGTCACAAAAATAAATAATTCATTGCATCATTCTTAAAATTCAAAATTTATTGTTGTTCTCAACTCTTTTATTTTCTTGTTTTTTTCCTGGCATCTGTGAATTTTGTCCGTTCGAAAAGTAAATCAAATGACAGGTTACTTCCAAATAAAATATATATATATATGGAAACGAATGCTATAAAATCGCGGAAACAGCGTTGGACCCCCAGAATACTCGTGAAAATCAACAAGAAGTAGAGGTTTAAAGGGTTTACTAACAACTACAGATATATATATATAATTAAACTAATTGTGAATAACAAGAAATTGCTATTATAAATTATTATAAATCAAATTAAATAAGATAAGGTCATTGCGGCAAAAAAAAAAAAAAAAAAGAGATAAGGGAGGTTAACATTATTGAAGAGATATAGGCTGTGGCAGTGGCCTGCTTTCCCATGTCAGCTAATAATCACATGTCGCTGAACATTGTTGTGCATTGTGTATCGGAAAATTACTTGTTTATCCAATATCAAGAAATAATTGCAAGTCGAGGAGATAAAACAGAAGCCATTAAGGACATGAGATTTTGCAAGCACAATCAACAGAAAATGAAAAAAAGCACCGAAACAAAACCCTTACAACCAAATTTATTAACTGTTCTGAAAAAAAGTTTTTTATAGTCTGAGCTTATCTCTTTTTTTTTTTTTTTTTTTTTTTTAAAGGGGAAAGAATTTACTAAAATTTTTGGGAAAAAAGAACTTATTTTAACATCAAAAATTCATCACGAGGAAAAAAAAGTATTTTTCAATAATTTAAACTTTAAACTTTCCTGCAATTATATGATTTAACTTATTTATCTGTGGCCCCAGTAATATTTTTTTATTATATAATTTTATTGATATAATTATTGATATAGCTTATAACTCAATTAATATGCTAATATTCAATTATTTGAGTCATGCAGTAGTTCTTCTTGGGTTTTAAAATCCCTCCTGCCTTTGATTAAAAAAAAGGAAAAAAAAATCTCCTTGTATTAGAATGTAGCAAATAATTATAATTTTCAACAACTTGAATCGGTTTGTTTATTGAGGCAATTTATTAGCAAAAGTGTTAGGATTTACTGGTAACGATTAAATAAACAAGTTCAATTTCCTGAAAAGAAATTTTTAAAAAGGATTAAAAAATTTCTACAGCTCTATCCGCTAGAAAGAAGGTTAACACCAGTTGTTTTTAATTTAATACCAAAAAATATTAACTCATATTTGTTGAATATTTTTGATGAGAAAAATAAAATTATATCTTCAAATATTTTTAAATCAAAGATCTTTTATTGCAGTACAAAAGAAGATTGATTATTAAATAACCAGCTCGCATGAAAATAGAAGTATATAATGACTGGAAAGTTTATTTGCTCATAGCATTAGGAGATTTTACAAAAGAATTTCAGTCTTCAATAAGCTGGCAACGACGAAAATATTAAACAGAATTTCAGACTTAACTTAACAAAGGTACAGCACGAACAAAGTTTGCACAGGTGGAGTAGAAAATGAGCTCATATTGAACCCAGCTTGAACTTATTTTCTTTTAATATTTTTTTATTTAAATAAATTTTGAATTTAAATGGTCTTTCATTATTAATAAGGTGAATGCTTATGTTTAAATTTTTTATTTTGTATTAATAATGATGCAAGGTTAAGTGGATTGGAGTGGTGCTGAGGTGGTGGTGATGGTGGGAGTGAATGTTACGGTGGTGGTGATGGTGGTAGAATGGTAGTTGTGGTGGTGGTAAAAAGTGAAGTTTGACGATCGTTCTGGTGTGGTTAATTATAATTATATATTTATAATATATAAAATAAATATGTGATTAAATTATTTTTAAATAAAATTTTCTCAATTATATTATTAAATATGGTAATGAAATTTTAATTCATTACATTTCAATTAATATTTTTCATTGCAATTATATATTTGAAAACTAATTTTTCATTGCACTATATATTTTTCATTGACGAGTCTATACCATAACCTTAAGCCAAAAACGTAATTGTCAATTGTGTTGTGATTGTTTTTTTGAGGCAAAGAGTGAAGTCATGTCGTTTTTGTATTACAAGGTTATAATGGAGTTTCATGAGACAATACGCTCTAACTTAACATATTTATAGGAGCGTACACTGGCCCTGGGTGTACGAAGGTTGTTTTTCTTTAATTAATGCACATCAAATAAATGCAATGGCTCATATTTTTTTTTAAAAAAAAGTAGAAAATCTATTCGTACTATCACTTAAAGTGTGGGAAATCTAACATTGCACGATCGTGGTCCGCAAACCTACATTCATTGAAGGCAATTTTGCAATCAATTCTCAACATGTCAAATCTATTTGTTGTTTCCTGTGAATGTTTGTTGTTGTAAGTGGAATGTGACCGGTGCAGTAATGATTTAACTCTTACAAAAGAGATTTTAGTTTTTTGTTGAAAATGGTGAAAAACGTTTAATAGTGTCACAAGAAACAAATCGCGATATTTCTCAAGGGTAATTTTATGGCATTAGAAAACTGGTTATTCGGCACAAGCTTTTAAAAATAACTTTTAAACACTTTTAATCGGTCAAAACACTAAAACGTGCATTCTTTATAAGTGTTCGCTAATAAAGCGTTTGAACTAACTTTTAGAGGTTAAAATAACGTTTTTATAAAAAAAGTGAAAATCCATATAACGTTTAGCGTTTTTATGAAAAAACTACTAAAAGCAGCGTAAATAGTTAAGACGGCTATTAAAGTAATTAACAACTACCAAAACAGTTAATTTTTGCCGAACGAGAAACCCTAAAACTATAGTTTTTTTTTAGCTTTTAAACTATTTGTACTGGATTAAAGAATTTCACAGCAAGATTTTGGTGAGAATTTATTTATAAATCTAAATGTTTTTATATTTGTTGTGAAGAAAAATAAAATTTTTAATTTTACCAAATTTCGATTCTATAGATTTTTAATTATAATTGAATTAAATTCTAATAAAAATTGTAAGATTTTTTCAAATGAATTTTACATACTTAAAATTGGAAATTTGAAGTATTTTATTAGTACAATTTTATAAATTGATATAATTTTAATGTGTTAAAATAAAAATTAAAAAGTGTTAATAGAACATTTTTACTTAAAAATATAGAGAATAAATTTTAATGCATTTAATTGCTGGAAGAAAACAATTACGGGGAGCCCAATCCAAAACTATCACCCAACAACTATCACCACCACCCCTTCTTCAAACCGCCATCTTTTCTCAAAAAGAAACAGGTGACCCTTCTATAAATGTTAATAATTTTTCAATAACATTAAATAAATTTATAAATGTTTATTAAAATTTTTAGCATCTTTTAATTATTCAGATAAGAGTTTAATCAATCTAATTTTTTATAAATTAGAAAGTTTTAATAAAATAATTTTTTACAAAGTTGAAAGTATTTTAATGAATAATAATTTTTATAAATTGAAAATAAAGTTACGAATAATACAAAGATTTTTATAAATAATTTATGTATTGGACCCACGATAAAAACATTATTGAACCGTACCCAATGGAATCCTTTCCAAACGCCCTATCCTAAAATTATGGTGCCGCTATCCAATAATTGGTTGAGGACAATACTTTTATGCATCGTGGCTTGTTTTGGTTCATGACTTGAAACTAGATTTAAAGTAACATTTGTTTCTTAATATTACTTTGAATTTAAAAAAAAGCTATTTTTTTTAACAAAAAAGTTAGAAAAACTTTACAAAAATATTAATAATCATACAATTATTTGGAAAACAATCCTTTGCAAAGGACATACATTGTTTTATAAATATTTGAAAAATATTAGCAAAATATTGTTCGTATGGAACTATTAACTTTGTAACAGTAATCTCTTTTCAAAAAAAACCCGCTTTTTTACAAAAATCTTGAAAATTTATATTATATATAAATATGAAGAAAATGTATTTTTTTAAACAAAAAACAAATTTTTATAAACGCACAATGCGATGACTTTTGTAACTTGTGCATTTCTGTTTTTTGATTGCTACATTCCTCACTTTTTTTCAATTTTTTATAAGACTTATAAAGCTAATGTCATTTATTTTATTGCAAAATATATAAGCATTAAGTTATTATTATGCTCTAGTAAAATTCTACCTTGTTTTTTCATCTCTTCTCTAATTTAGTGTTATTTTTATATATTATTATTATTTTCTCTATCCCATAATAAATCTAATGTCATTTTTTAGTATTATTTATTCTATTACTAATACTATAGATATTATATTTTATTCAATTGATTGTATACATAATAATCAAATAGGTATTTAACTTTGAATTTAAAATTAAAAGTGTAAAGCATTTTTAATTGTTTTGTCTTAGACTTATATTTTTAAAATTTTTTATATAACTAAAATATTTAATGGCTTAATAGGGAGAAATTGAATAAATTGGAAGAATTTTTCACATCAATGAACTAAAGAAAAGGGAAAAAATAATTTTAAGAAAAAATACAATTTTGGAGAAATAAGTAACCCAAAACTGAAACATAATTTTAATGTTTCTAATAAAATAAAAACTAAAAACAAAACAAAAACATTTCAAATTTTTAAATTTTATGTTTTTCGTAATGTTTTTTTAATATATAATATATAAAAGATAATGAGCATTTGAAATGTTTAATATTTTATTTATTTTTAATTTTAATTTTTAAATTATTTGACTATGTTTTTTATTATAATTTTAATATTTTATAGCAGTAAAGAAAAAAAGAAAAAAATATACTTTTTTGTGATATTCCTTTTTTCTTTTTGGTTTTCTAAATTTTTATGTTTTACTTTTAATTTTTAAAGTTTTAAATAAAATGAACATGATGATTGTTGGTGCGATGATGGAACAGTTGAAAATTTTGAATATTAAAAATATATATAACATTTTAATGCTATATTTATATATCTATTACATTGAATTTCATATTTATTAAGACGACCTTTGTAGAATTATATATATCCCAGTTGTATAAGAAAAAGTATTGTAAAGAAAAAAAGTATTTCCTTTTATTAATATTCTTTTTTTGTTTTGTTTTTTATATGTATTTGAATTGGATATTTTTTAAAATAAATTTCCAAATAAGAACATACATAATATTTATTGGAGGGAGATAAAAAGAAAAAATATATTATTTTTTCTTTTGTATGATTGTTTGGAAGATTTGGAAAGGTTTAAATTTGGAGATGATAGAATGTTTCTTTTAATATAACTTTTTTTTTTATTTAATTAAAGTAAATTTTTTATTTATTTTAAAATTTGCAAACTTAGAACAGTAGATAACAAAATACTGTGGAATAAATGTGAAAATTGGATCATTACATGATTTGATCCTGTAATTCCATTTTATTGAACCATTGCCTTTAGTAATTTTTTATTTTTTTTTTGTCTATCAATAATCAAAATTTCCATTAAATTATTGACATTTTCGTAAGAATGGTTGAGTTTTTGAAATGGTTGATTTTTTAAAATTAAGATTGGGTATTTTTTAATATAATTTGTTTTCTTGTCATATGTTAAGTTCTTGAAAGAGTTTTTAATTCTTAATAATAAAATTTTTCTATTTTCTTTTTCGTTAACTGAATTAATTATAAGCTACTATCACTTTAAATTTAGTAAGAGATTTTATAAGAGTTTTATTCTTAATAATAAAATTTTTCTATTTTCTTTTTCGTTACTGAATTAATTTATAACTACTATCACTTTAATTTAGTAAGAGATTTATATATCCCTTGTAATAAGTAGATGACCTCATATGATTAAGCATTTTTATTTTTTTTGATATTTTTTTCTCTTATATCCTAAATCTGTTTGACTAGAAAGAAAATATTGTTTATAAAATTGGAAAAAAACTAGAACTATATATTTATGTTTTGAGCCACTTTTTTGGGTTTCAAGAATTTATGTAATACTGCCACAATAGCCAAAGTGATTAGCTTATCAATTCAGACTATCTTCTCATTTCTTTTCTTTTACCTAGCAGTAAAAATAATTTATTATTATTTTTCATTATAATGGTATATAAATATTGATTTGGGGTTAAGGGCATGAGGTTGGGGATTGAGTGATGACTTGATTTTCTTTTGGTGCATATGTTAGAGTTTTTAAGAATCATCATTTATAAATTAGGGACCAAAGGATTTGATCTAGGGATCGGGTTGAACATTATATAAAAATAGAATTAAGTATATAAGAAGTAGCATTTCAAGCAAGGGTTGTGTGTTTTCTGCAAAATCAAGATGGAAACTGATCTGCATCTGTTTTCTATTCAATCGCTTGGGATCTATGGAACAAATGTCTTCGCTGGTGGGGTTTTTCATTTTGCTTTCCCCACAACCTTCGAGATCTTTTTTCTCAATGGTCTGCTCTTGTAAAAGGAAAATTTCAATTGAAATTCTAGTTTTCATTATTTTACTCCATTTTACGGACCCTTTGGAAGGAGCGCAATGAACTTATCTTCAATAATTTTTCTTTAAGAAATGATAAAATGTTTGATATTGCTCTTTATAGAGCCTATATCTGGACTAAATCATCAAATTCAGGCTTCCCTTACTCTTTAAATCAAGAGATTGCGTCAAAAGACACTATTGTTCGTTGGGCTAGAGCCGTTCCTACCAAACCAATAGTTGCTTGCTATCCTCCTGATATGGGTTCTTTAAAATGGAACATTGATGGAGCTTCGAATGGTAAACCTGGGGAGGCGAGTATTGGTGGGGTTCTCAGAGACAACAATGGAGTGGTTATGTTTCTGTGATTCCAACGATTGGTATTTTGGGCTATTCTAAAGGCTTTGAAATTTTCTCTAAGCTTGGATATATTATGTAAAAAGATTACCATTGAGTCAAACTCTTCTAATGTCATCTCCTGGTTTACTGGTAATTCATCCCCTCCATGGCATCTGAGGGATGAATTCTATCTAATTCAGTCACTTATTAAGAAATTTACGCATATATCTTTCAGTCAGACACCCAAAAGTGCAAACTCCTTCACAGATGCATTGGCTAAACAAGGAGTGTCCAGGAATTCTGATTTTGCAGCAAGAATTTCAAAACAGAATTTCTCAGCTTTTCTGTTTTCTTGAAGCTTTCAATATTTTTTCAACCTTATTTAGCTATTCAGATTAAGTTGCTCACAAAGTAGCTGTAATTCTTGTTTTATCTTTATGGTATTGTTGTCAAATGTTGTGGGTCCCGTATATGTATGGCACAACCCAAGAGGGGGGTGAATTGGGTTTTCTAAAAACAGATATAAATTTTAGAAATTCTAAACAAAATATACTTCTCTTCAAACAAAAAACGAGAATATAGATTTTTATATTGTATATATTTCTAAAACAAAAATATAGAATTCTAAGTGCCACAGAAAAAACAAATTAACTCTTGTGAGAAATAGAATATGGATTAGAATCACCTCACAATGGTCTAGTTTATGAAAAGATATGAAAGTTGGTTGCAAAATGCAGCTATTGATTAGAACAAGCTTCAACACTGACTTGTTCACTTTTAGAACTCTTTATTTGAAGGAAATTAGCTACTGAGAATGGTTCCTCAATAAAGTTTTAGAAAATCATATATAAGACCGTGTGAAGAGATAGATTATAGAAATTTAGAAACTTGGCGTCACAAAATCTCTTAGAATCAAATTATCAGAACAACTTTATGATGGAAAGCTATTGTAATTAGTAACTTCCTCATCATAAAGTTTAGAAAATTAACTAGAAAACCTCAAGCAGTGAAATATAAACTGTGAATAGAACAACAGTTAGAACATGGTTATATTCCACTTATTAGAATTCCCAGAGTTCTAATGATTTCAGAAAAAAAAGATAAGACTTATTAGAGTTTTAAGAACATTAAAATTCATTTTTCAACTTTAAGCATTTCTAATATGTAAACAGGAAGTGTAAATAAAAAGCAGTATCAAGCAAACTTCAAAAAACTTAAAAAGATAAACACAGTGATTTATGAGTGGTTCGGCACTAACTCAGCCTACATCCACACTCCAAGACGCAATCATTGAGATCATCAACCTATGTTATCGCGTTCAAGTGGTGAAGCAGACAGAAACCAACAGTATAAGGCAATAGATCAAACACCTAGATCCTACCTTTTTTGTCCCAATAAATTTTCCAAAAGGTTCTAAGTTAAGCCTCTGAGAGCCATGGATTGGTTTTTTGGGCAGAGTGACAGAAACTCAACCTTCAAGACATTAAAATCTTCACAGCGAAGGACACACAAGGAGAAGGTCGCTTGATAACCTCTATCACAATAGCTTCTAACCTAAGCTATTACACACAAAAGTTTAACAAATAAAGAGCATGTCTACTATATATTACAGAATCTAAATAGACAGAAAGAAACGCATATATAAGCGCAGGAAAAACAGTTTATCAGATTAGAAGATCGATTAGAACACAGAACCATTTTTCAAAAGTAATTGTAAAAATTATTTTCATTTTAAATATTGAAAACATTAAGTGTAGAGATGAAAAGAAAAATGGGGGTAGAGAGTAAGTTTTGAGAGATAGAGATTTGATCAATGAGAAAATGCTCTTAAAATAGAAGAATGCTCTTAAAACGAAAAACTCTTACTTCACCACTAGCTCAAGGACTGTGAAACAGCCTCCTATTTATAGAGAGCATCGTGTCTCTTTGCTAGGAGACAAAGTTATTGATCATTTTTTGGAAAGAAGATATTTTATTTTGAAATCAGAATATTTGCTTTCCTTATTTAGAAGATACGAAAATCTTAGTTACCAAAAACTTATTTTATTCTTTTTGATAAGAGAATAAAAGACGATTTTACTTTCTTTAAACAAAAAGATTTTCAGTAGCATTTTATTTTGGAAAATATTTTCACGAAAAGATGTTCTTACTAAAAACGAAAAGATTCTTCCTTCGTTTTTTTAAGGTAAGAGAATAAATTAAAGTACTTTTAGATTTTCAAAGAAATTTCCGAAAAAGATAATGTATGATTTATTATCAAAATCGTTTAGAGATAAAATCTCTTTAGTTTTAGGTAATTAAATCATTTCGATTTTAAAGAATATTTTTTGAAAACAAATAAAAGAATTTATTTTAAACGAAATAAAAGAATTTATTTTGAAGCAAAAAATTCTAAATTTCTGAAAAAATATTTTTGAAGAAATTATTAATTGTGCTCATATATGGATTTTTCTCTCTAATTACCTACAAAGATTCCATAAATACCTAGCTACTAGGAGTCTTTCGAATAAACTTCCACTCAATGTAGTGACTTGCCTTTGTATCGATTTCTTTC
Source organism: Jatropha curcas (assembly GCF_014843425.1). The sequence goes on from NW_023590789.1 coordinate 24,669,167, forward strand.
CATAGTAATTTCCTGCATAATAAAATTAGCAACAAATAGCAAATTAAGTTTAAATTTTTTGTTTTGTATTATATCCAAAAAAATCCGAGATTAGAAATTGACCCTTGAGCCAACAAATCTCCCCTTTTTTGATGATGACAAAACCAATAAATTTAGCAAACATAAAAAAATGTGGCTCCCCCTGATTTTTTATGCATAATAAGTTCTAAATCATGCAATGATCTTAAATGTAAAGCAAATTAGAACAAGTATTTTGCTCCCCCTGAATAGATGTAGATAAAACTATTTTGTGAAAAATTTCAGAACTGGGAATCCTTTTTAGAAAACTGATTTTAGAATTAGCAAAGACATAGGCAAGATTTTCTAAAATCTATGATAATCAGAGCATATATATATTAGAAGCTAGCAGAGATTGACAAAGATGTTCTAAAGTTCCTAATAATCAGAACAATGGTTAGAGCAAAAGAATAGATACAAACGATATTAAAAAATAGATACAAAAAATCTATATCCAACTTGCATAAACAGTCGTTAGAAAATAAAAAAAAAATCTAAGTTTCAAAAACACTCAGCTTATCATATAGAAAATATGCTCAACAAAATAGACCATATAGAAAGCAGGATAGCTACCAACACAGATATAAGTACTTTGTCAACCAAGTACGTACCAAAAAATAAATTCAGAATAACCACCCAAAATACCTGCGTTCTCCCCTTTTTGTCATCATAAACAAAAGGGTTTAGACAAAATCAGAACAAAAATAAAGAAATAAACAGTTCCAAAAAGATATAATCCACAAAGATAAAGCAAAAAAAAAAAAAAAATGTTCAGAACATATTAAAGAAAAATCAGAGAGGCCCTTAGAAACCAGTTCTAAGTCTCTTAGAACTCCTTAAATTCTGAGCTGGAGCAGTCTCAATAAGAACTTTCCCTCGCTTTTAGAAGATGGAATGCAGTGGAGGCCTTTCTTCCATGAGTCCTGTGCTTTCCTGCAGTGTCTTCACAATTCTTTTGGTTTCTCTAAAGGAGGGGATGTAGGGTGTTCCTTTTCACTCTGAGAGTAGCTAACTTCCTTGCATTTACATCCTTCATTCTTTCCAAAGTCTTGATGAGAGACTGATTCCTGTCTCAATTGGCAGTCTGGCAATGCTGTATTGCATCATCAAAGGTTGTTTGTGTGGCTCTTCTATTAAGCCTCCTTCTCTATTCTTTCCCAGCATTAGACTTCCCTACTTCTCTGAGCCTGACAACAACCAGATTTCTTTCGCTCTGCTTATCCTTAGTAGTCTTCTCTTCATCAACTAAATATTCTAGCTTTTCAGTTCATCATCAATAACTTCCCTACTTTCTCTTCCCTTTTCCATCTTTTTAGGCTCTTTCTTTTTTCTGTTTCTGTCTTTTTCTAATTCTTTCTTTCTCTGCAGCATCTCCTTTTCCAGTTTCGATCCTTTTTCTCTCTTCTTCTAATTTCTCTTTCTCTTCCTGTTTTCCTTTCTTTCTCTTCTTTTGGCCTTTTCTTTCCTTTCTTCTTTTTCCTCTCTCTTACTTTCTCTTCTGATTTTCTCTTCTATTTCACTTAACTTTGCTTTTCCTTTTTCTTTTCTCTTCTTCTCAGTCTCTTCTTTTATCTCTTTGTCCTTCATGACTTTTTCTTTCTTTATTTTTCAACTCCCCTTTTTTACTTTCTTTTCTTTTTCAGTTTCTTCTTCTCTCTTTTCTTCCTCTTCTCCTTCTTCCTCATCCTTCATTTTCAAAGACCCGCTATCCAACTTGGAGATAGAATGACCAACACTCTCATCTAGGTCGACATCCAGAAACTCAAACACAAGGGTAAGAATCATACCGTAGGGTAGCTTTTTGGGATTGTTCTGCAACTTGTCAAAAACAATGTGACATAGATTGAGGGGTTTCTTCTCAACTATGTGCCACATGACATAGATGAGGGGGTTTCTTCTTCAACTATGTGGCCACATTTACTACAAACAGATCTAAGAGAAAACTTGGTTCACATAAGTGAGTGAAGCACTCTTGCGTAAATGGTAGTGCAACTATGAGCCGCATGATTAGGTCAACCATGTCATGTTGTCTGTCACCAGAATTAGACGATTATATCCCTTCCTCATTTTGTGGGGCCTGTTTGTTCCTGCAAAAAATCTCTACTTGCTTATCACAATCTTTTTCACTAAAATGCTTTTTCCTTTTTTAAAAAAAATTACATTGCT
>NW_023590789.1:24671889-24758453 GCF_014843425.1 Jatropha curcas
GATGACAAAAAGGGGAGAACGCAGGCTATTTTGGTGGTACTTTGAATACTTTGGTATGTACTTGGTAACCAAAAAGTTACTTATATTTTTAGTGGCTATCTGTTGTGTTTATATTTCTAATATATGGTTTATTGTTTTATGGGTCTATTTCTGTTGAGCATATTTTCTATATAATAAGCTGAGTGTTTTTAAAACTTAGATTCTTATCTCTAACGACTGGTTTGCAGGTTGGACATAAGATTTTTTTGTTCTTAATATCAGTTTCTATTGTTTTTGCTCTAACCATATGTTTTTGATTATTAGAACTTTAGACATCTTGTCAACCTTTTGCTAGTTCTATATATATATGTGTTATGCTCTGATTATTAGAACTTAGAATATTTAGCCTATTTTTGTTAGTTCAAAATTCAATTTTTCTAAAAAGGCCTCCCTAGTTCTAATTTTTCACAAAACAGTTTATTGGCCCAATTCTATTTAGGGGAGCCAAAAAAAACATGTTCTAATTTGTTTCATATTAAAATCTTTTGGCGATGATTAGGAACTGTATCTGCATAAAATTCAGGGGAGCACATGCTTTTATGTTAGCTTAAATTTATTGCGTTTGTCATCATAAAAAAAAGGGGGGAGATTGTTGGCTCAAGGGTCAATTTTCTAATCTCTGATTTTGATGATTAATTACAAAAACAAATAAAATTTAAAATTATATTATTTGCTTAATATTTTTATGCCAGATGTGTATGGAAAGAAAAATCGTACAAGCAAGTCCTACATTTGAGTGTGAAGAAATATTTCAAGGAACCTAGTAGCTAAGGTATTTAGGGATACTTTGTTAGGATAGAGGAGAAATCATATATGAGCCACAAAAATTTATTTTTCTCTCAAAAATATTTTCAGGAAAATTAGACTTTCTTTCCAAAATTAATTTATTTCGAAAATATTCTTTAAATCGGAAATGTTTTATATTTTCCTAAATTAAAGAGGATTACTTCTTAAGTTTTTTGGTAAATTAAAATCATACACTTTTCGTAAATAATCTTGGAAAAGATTCTAAAGTATTTTAAATTTATTGTCTTATCTTTAAAAAAACGAAGGAAGCAATCTTTTTCGTCTTTTCAGTAGCAGCATCCTTCCGTAAAAAATTATTTTCCAAAATTAATGCCTGCCGAAAAATCTGTTGTTTCAAAGGAAAGCAAAAATCTGTGTTTTATTCTCTTTACCAAAAAGGCATAAAATAAATTTTGGGGTTAACAAAAAGATTTTCATCTTCTAAATCTTCTAAATAAGGAAGAATGATTATTTTCTGATTTTCAAATGAAAAGTCCCACTTTCCAAAAGCAAGAGACACGATGCTCTCTATAAATAGGAGCTTTTCAATCTTAAGCTATGGTGAAGTAAGTGTTTTCGTTTTAAAGAGCATTCTCTCATTGAAAACAAATCTTTATCTCTTCAAAACTTACTCTCCACCCCCATTTTCTTTTCATCTCTACACTTAACGTTTTCAATTTTAAAGTGAAAAAGAATTTTTTACAATTACTTTTGAAAAACAGTTTTGTGTTCTTTAATCGATCTTCTATCTGCATTTTAAAAACTGTTTTTCTTGTCCTTATTATATGCGTTTCTTTTCTGTCTATTTAGATTTTGTAATCTATAGTAGACAGGCTCTTTATTTGTTAAAAACTTTTGTGTGTAGTAGCTATAGGTTTAGAAGCTATTTGAGATAGAAGTTATCAAGCGGACCTTCTCCATGTGTGTATATTAATGTCTTGAATGAGTTTTCTGTACTCTGCCAAAAACAGAAAGGTTGAGGTTACTGAACCTTTGGAAAATCTAGTGCGGACAAAAGGGTAGATTCTAGGTGTTGATCTATTGGCCTTGTTTACTGTTGGTTTGTCTCTTACCCTTTAAAAGAGCGAATTAACATAGTTGAGGATCTCAAAGGATGCGTTCTTGGGGAAGTGGGATGTAGAGCAGTTAGTGCCGACACCACTATAAATCACTGTGTTCATCTTTTAATTCTGAAAGCTATTATTGATATTACTTTATTACACTCTGTTTAATTTTTTAGAAACGCTAAAAATTGTTATGATTCAGATGTTCTAAAACGGTTAATAAGTTCTTATCTTTTATGAAAACATTAGAACTCTGGTATTCTAATAAGTGAATATACCATGTTCTAACTGTTGTTCTATCTCGCTATACTTCACTGATTGGGTTTCTAATTATCTTTCTAAACTTTATGAAAGGCAAGTTCTAATCTTGATAAGTCTTTCCAATCATAAAGTTCATTCTGATATTTGATTAAGGCTCTGTTGAAGAAGTTCTGAAACTTAATAACTGTCTTTCCATATTAGCTTTATATGATTTTTTCAAAACTTTGCTGAAGTTTCTAATTTCCAATTAACCTTCCTTCAATAAAGAAGCATCTGATATATGTAATAAGTCAGTGTGAAGCTGTTCTTAATCAATAAGCTACACTTTTGCCACAGACTTTCTATCTTTTATAATTAGAAACATTGTGAAACGTAATTTTCGAATTTCATATTCTATTCTTACAAAGTTCTGTGTGTTTTCCGCTGCACTTTAAAATCTATATTTTGTTTTAGAATTTTCTAAAATTTTGTATCTGTTTTTAGAAAAAAAAAAACTTTTTTTTTTCAAATTTTTTCCCCCCCCCCCCCCAACCCCCCCTCTTGGGTTTGTGCCATAACATTATACAGGACCCACCAATTTTATTCATTGTCTTGTATTAGCGGCGTAGAGCGCTATTTTGTTGCCTTCGTCAGAACATGCAGTAGTTCTTGGGTTTAATCCCTCCTTCTTTGATTTTAAAAAAAGGAACAAAAAAAACTTCTTTGTGCATTAGTATACAAAATATTTTAATTTCTACAACTTTAAAAGGTGTGTGAGCTAATTTTATTTAACCAAAGTTGATTAGTCGGGAAACTAATCAAGTGGGGCTTCGATCACCGTAATATCCAAAAAATTATTGTGAAAAGGACAACTCAAATATGAAATGGATCAAAATTTAAGCTCTATCCTGAAAAAGAGGTTATACTTGTTAATTATACCAAAAATTATACTCAATGTTGAATATTGATGAGAAAAAAATTATTCATTCAAAATGTAAACAAATGATTATGTTTGATATATTATAAATTATTCGATGTTGATATGTTTATAAATATTATTTTTTTAAGTCCGTTAATTGTCTTTCTCACTTATGTGAGAGTGACAGATGTCTCGAGTTCGAATCTCTGCGATCATAGGTCACCAAGGTGAAGTGGAGGGTTATACTATAGCCCGCAGAATTCGCTTATCAAGCCTTAATGATAAAAAAATATTTAAATAAAAAATATAAAACAGTCATTTATATAGTCTATTTACTAAATTTATAAGTAAAAATATGATAATTGAGACAGAAAATGTTTATTATATATTAAATAAATTAGGAAAGATAAAAAAAAAATATATCTTTTTATAATATTTTTAATAGATGTATGATGAGGATAATAAATAATTTGAATAGAAATTACATTAATTAAACCCTGGTGGTAAAACAGTTAAAAATTAAAAAAGAATTATAAGATAATATTTTATTGAATATATATACAAACATTTGATAATACTTTTTTTTTTTTTTTGTTAAAATGAGTTAAATTGAGTTTTATTTAATAATTAAATATTTTCTTTTTATATTGAAATTTAAAACACTACATTAAGAGATTTATATCCCTTGCAATTAAATAGAATGATCTAGAAAAATTTTTAATCTCTATATTTCTCTTATATCCTAAATCTGTCAAAAACAAAAAGGTTAGAAAACTGGAATAAAACAAAACTATATACGTGGCACATTTGGTTTCCGATTGTGTTATAGCACAATATCCTTTGATATATATGGGGTAAATAATATTAGCAACTGTAACCAAAAGTTGATTTCATTATAATGAAGAGTTCATCCTGCTCAGCTTCTTCTTACCTAGCCAATTAAAAATAATTTTATTTATTATTTTTCGATATAGTTGTATATAATTATTTGATTTGAGGTTAAAGACAGAGTGAAAATGAGTCACATGATATGATTTTCTTTTTGGCACCCTATTAGGATTTTAAAATCAGCATTTATAAATTAGGGACTAAAGGAATATGTCTAAAGATTGGGTTGAAAACTTTATTTTGAGACCACGTTCATTACAAGTAGTTGTGTAGATACAAAAAAACCACTATATTTATTTTAATCTAACAAAAAACTCATTACTTTAATATTATATAGCATAAAAAATGCGTGGTATATTACAATGCAACCCGTTAAAAAAAAAAAAAAAACTAGTTAGAAGAAGAATTGAAATAACCCTTTGTGAATAAACAAAAATGTTACGAGCAAACAAGTATTCAAACATCATATAACTTTAGTTCCGACCACAATTTTATCATTCACCAATCCCAACATCAACACTATTTTATATAATAAAATTACATTTCAAATAAATATAACCCATCATTATTTTTATCTTTAAAACATGAAATGTAAGAAGGGTTGGTTTAGGTTTATTTTTTTATAATATTTATAAATATAATTTTTATTATAATTCTACTTGTCCGTCCCAAAAAAAATAGTCTCACTCTTTTTTCATACAGATTAGTTTAACTGCTATCAATTATCCTTCTTTTTCAGTTATACCCTTATATTAAGAATTTTTTGATTAATGTTTATAGATTTTTCAGTTAAAAAAATTTAATATCTCGGCACATGTTTTCAATTTACTTTATATTATTTTATATTTATTATTTTGATGAATATTTTGTAAGTCTATTCTATAATTATATTATTGGGCAGGAATATTAAGGAATGTTAACAAAAAAAAACTATTTCCGAAATAGAATGACACTATTTACTTTGGGATATTCATTATAAAAAGTGAGACTAATTTTTTTTGGAGCTTGAAGGAGTATATTTTAGATAGTTCTTTATTTAGTTTTTATTTCTATTTTTATTTAATTATTAATTTTTTGCTTCCTTTATATTTTTGATTTCGTTTCTAGAATGGTTTTTATAGAGAATTAGAAAATTTTGCCAAATATCAAGTTAAAAAAACAAGGGAACGGCAAAGATTAATTACCCTAATTTTTGAGTTCTAATTCTTAATTGGTCAATTGGGACTCTTAATTCAGAAGAAATACCAAGATTTAATTCGCTTTCTTTTGTGATTAATTTCTTCCTCTGCAAATTAAGTGTTTTCTTAATTAGACTCAAAAAGCTTAATAAGTTTTATATAGGAGATATCTCTGGCCGTATACTAAGCAAATTTTAATACACGGCGTTGGGATGCTACGCTCGCTGGAGTCTTTATGTTTAATTTCCTTTCAATTCCCGCACTGGGAGTCTGAGTTTTTGAGGTTTTGCTTCACTTTGCCTCTTTTCTATATTAAAATCCTACACCAATTCCTTAAGATCTAATGAAATTGATTCAATTGAGGCTTTGAACAAAAATTATAAATAAAATTAAATAAAAACTAATTAAAATAATTAAAAAATACTAAAAATCTTAAACCAAAAAAAAACTATATTATAATACACAATCAATTTGTTTTCTAAAGACGGTTACCACCTCTATCAGCATATATTTGCGTTTGGCCATTTTAATTGTAAATTTGATTAACATTTTAATTGTAAGCAGAGATTAATGTTTAATCTTTGCACTGATTTAGGTCCTTCTAATAAATAAATGGATCAAGTCATAACAATTAGCAAGTCAATTGTGGTCGCACAAGATTGCAGGAATCCAAATAATTTGGTGTGAGAGAAATACTTAATTATTAAATTCTCAATCGAACATAAAGCAGTTAATGGGGATAGTTTGATATTGATAGATTAAAAGCATGGCCAAATATAAAAACATGAAATGTAAGAGGGAATTTTTTATTTTATATAATATATATATATCCATAGAGCCGACATTTTGTTTCAACTTAGAATAAAAATTTACTTGATGTGTTTGTTTAACGGCCGTCCGGGGTAAAGAATTAAGTTGTACGAAGTAAGACAACTTTAACAAAAGCTATCAAATGATCTTTTGGATTGCAAAGTGATTCCAAGTTGATAGATAGATGATTGTTGTATATACTTATATAAGATTTTTTTTTTTTTCTTTTGGAAAAAAGGAAAATATATTTCGTAAATGTATAGTAACCAACACTGAAATTCAAAATTTTACCGTTTGCATAAATAAATACATGTGACAAAAAATTACAGAATCCAAATAATTTTTCTAAAAACAAATTACTTATCAGGATTTCTCATTCAAACAAAAAAAAGGGTTGGATTATCCCCACAACCACTACATATTAATTTTAATTTTTTTTAATCGGCAAAATAAAAATTTATTTTATTATTTTAAATTCAGAAAAATTTAGCTTATTTTCAAAAAAATATACTCAGTCACAACACTTCTCATTTACACTCAACTTACTTGATTTAAATGAAAAAATCTGAAAAAATCTCCAACATACATTATAAAAATAAAAAGGTTTGAGGCTAATATGATAATTTCTGTAGGCGATGAATTAGCCTAAACAAAAACATAGAAATTATAGCAAAAGCAAAGAATATTTCCACGCACTACTTTCTTCTCCTCTACCTTAACTTTTTTCTTCTTTTTTGGTAAGTGCACTTTACTCTTTGTCCAACAAATATTAGGAAAGCTGATTGGCAAGTTGATAATTATAATTATATGTGTCATTCCTTCCCAAATTTGCTGACTTTGATGGTGCTTTGTGGTCCATTTTTTATGAAAAGAAGAAAAAAGCCTTTTGTCTTGCATCTTACGAATAACGGTTTCTTGGCTTTCTTGTGCTTGTGTGATTGTGGTCATGAAAGTAGAATCGGCCAGAAACTTACTAAACGTGGAGAAAACATTGGAAAAATATTGAAATTAATATTACATTCTAAAAAAAAAGAAAACATTGGGAAAATTTTTAACAACCAAAAGTCCATAAGCCTTTTTTTTTTTTTTTTAAATAATCACTTTTATAATGTTTAGTACTTATTATAAAATATTGGTTACTTGAAAACTTATATTAGTAATTTGACCAATTCATAAGGAAAGAACCTTGTTTTACCAGAATTGTTAAAAAAACATTTACCAAATTATAGATAAATGCATCAATTATTTTATAAATTCAATTTAACTAAAAACCTACAACTGACGCTAAAAAAACATTTTATCATTGTTGTGACTTACCCAATCAACATTGGAAACAGGAAATGCATTCAGTTCTGCAACATTCATTACAACACTTTCTCTTCTTTTTTTGGAGTTTATGTTTCGTGTCTTGTTAAAAAATTAATTCGATTGTTTTCAAAATATAACAAAGTATTTAGGCAACATTTTTTAAGTCTTGAATTAAAAAACAATATATTAAATATATTTCAATATTTTGTATGAGGAAACAAATTATTTGTTCAAATATTTTTAAGCAAAGATTTTTGATAGCTGTTTGGCCGCACTGGAAAAGACTTGATTTATTAAAAGCACATGAAATAGAAGTTACATAAAGGACACAGTTTATTTTACTCATTTAGCATTGAGATTCACACACACACTCCAGTGGGAGATGGATGGATCAGTCAAAAGCCATGCTTATTAACATTACTTAAAAGGATAACACAAACACAGGACTTTCAGTCTTCATTCCAGAAGCGGTTAAAGGACTTAACCCAACAATATCGGGCTGCCAAAGAATTTGTGCAAACAGGTGGGTAAATGCAGGCTGATATTCACCCCAGCTTTGAACGCTGTTGCATGGACATAACACCCAACCATTCCAAGCATCCGACTGGATTTGGAGACCCACATGCCATCGCTTAATATTAGAGAGCTTTTGAAATATGAAGGACAAAGAATGTAAAGAGTAGTGCGTGCTTCAAGTGTTGCGCTTAGTGAGTTTTTATAGACATGCACCCACTTTGCAATTCTAAAGCTGGGGACGCATTTTTCAAATTTTTGGGGGACACATTTTTAAATTTACAATGGTTCACTTATTAGGAGGCGGACACATTTGTAAAATACGTGAAAACTTATCTATTACATGTTTTGTAGGACTCTTACTTATATATTAATTAGTCCCTTTGGAACAATAAATCCTGGTTGTAGAATTCATTTGTAAAATAAATTCTAAAGTAGAATTCATTTGCAAATGAATTTGTCATGTGGTTATGCTTATTAATTTAAAATTAAAGAATTTTAATTAAATTCCACAAAAATGTATGTTTTGAAATAAAAATTATTAAATGAAAATTCCATTTGTTTTTATTTCTTATAACACCCCCTTGACATAATTAATTAATTAAAATAAATAACAAATACTAATTATATTTATTATGTACCAATATAATAACTTGTCATTTTTTTATTATAATAAATAATTAAACTTCATATAAATAAGTACACTAAATATTTTCATCATAATAATTTAATTTTAAATTGATGTTGTTGATAAGTAATTAATTGAAAAACCTAAAAAAAAATATTAAGAATATTACTATTATTTTTTAATTGCATTTGAAAATAATTGTTTGTTACTCAGTTTTTTATTAGTTTCATTAGTTAATAATAACTAACGTTGTTACTAGATTTCAAAAAAAAAAAATTATTATCTGCAATTAAAGACAACTCTTCCAGCTCTTCTTGGAAGTAGAACTAAAGCTCATTTAGAGTATGATTTTCATCTTCCCCGCTCAAAGGACATACAAATAAGGAGTTAAAACTCTTGTATTTAGCTGACTAAATTTATTAAAAAGGACTGCTGTTACTATAAAACAAAATAAAAAAATAAGTTGTATAACTTGTCGCTTGCAACATGCGTTCCATTAAATGCTGAGAATATTCATGTCTTGCCACCTTTCGTTAATTAGTTGAGCTTTCATTTCTTAAAAAAAACATACATACTCTAAAGGCTTTCTAATCTTTTTAAACTTACTTTTATTCTAAAATTACTATTTTACAATAACTTTCTCTATATAAAAAATACACAAAAAGAAAAAATTTTCTATAAAAAAAAAAAACGAAGGAGTAATAATTAATCGAATTTGCTACAAGCTTATCGACCTTTAACATAAAAAGTAATGCACCTCATAAGAATATGAGTTTACTTTGTATAAAATTAAGTTGACAGGCAAGGCCACAATGGCTGATAAAAGACATGCGAACCAATTGCAATTAAAATTGCTCCGCACAACTTCAGTGTTTTAGGGTTTAAGTTTAGGGTTTAACTGAATAACTACAAAATCTATATATATAACTGTGAATAAAAGAAATTTGCCTATTATTAAATTATTTATAATCAAATTATAAGATAAGGTTCATTTCGGGAAAAAAAAAAAACAAAAAAAAACAAAAAAAGATAAAGGGAAGTTAACATTATTGAAGAGATAAGCTATGGCACAATGCCCTAACTAATAATCACATGTCGACATTTATTGTGCATTGTGGTATCAAAAAAAAAATTATATATATATTTTCATTAATTTTTAAACTTTAAACTTTGTGTATTAAACTTTAAACTTTGTGTAATAATATGATTTAAATTATTTGTCAGGGCCCCAGCAATTTTTTTATTATATAATTTATTGATATGATTTTTTTTTAATTCCGATTATGACTAGAAAAATAACACCACAATTAAATATAACATTAGTTCAAAATTAATTGTCAGCTATATCAATTATTCGTTTTCACCATATGCTCTGATTAAATTAATAGTAATACAAAGCAAAGTTACAAACTATTGAAAATAATTTTTTTTATTTAACATCAGAAATCTTTCCCAGTAAAAGAAATTAGTACAGTTTAAACCCGTAACTTTTAGTCATAATATAAAATTAAATTATTTATCCTAGGGCACCAATAATTTTATTTTTTTATTAAACTGCAAAAAAAATTATAGTATATGAATATTAAAACAATAATTTTATTTTTTTATTAAACTGCAAAAAAAATTATAGTATATGAATATTAAAATTAAATTATTAATATCATTTATTTATTAATTTATAGTCAAATTAGAAGACTTGAGTATTTTGAACATCGATCATCTACCTTAAATATATTACTCCTGTAAATCATACATATATTGATAACCTTGGACGGTGTCACTACCTTAAATTTTAATATACAAACATTATCTGCAAAATAAAAAAAATAATAATTAAAAACATATATAAAGGTTATTACTTATGATATCCCCATATCAGCTATTTAATATTGGATGTCCCTGAAATCTAAAACAACAAAAAAAAATAAAGAATTATGATAAAACTATCATTCCTCCTAGCTCACATTTGATGTATAGGCTCACTCCATATACTAAGTTAATAAAAAAAACAAGAGTTTTTTGGTTCGATTAATGTGGGTATTTCTGACTGTTCGCCAAAAAAAAAAAGATAAAACAGTGAAAATCTTTAAAAAAACTAAAAATTTATTGATTGGTTTGGCATATGAAAAGTTGTAGGTGTGTCTTATACTACAAATTAAGTACAAATTCTAGTTAAGGTCTAGGTATGTCTTCAGTGACAAGGAGCCAGGATTTTTTTGCAGGGGAGTGAAAATTTAGAAATTACAATGAAAATAACAACTAGCGTTTAAAATTTTAAATATATTATTGTAATTTTAAAATTTCAATCAACTTAATTTTATATTATTTTTAAATATATTATTGTAATTTTAAAATTTCAATCAACTTAATTTTATATTATTTTTTAAAATATTAAAATAAATCATGAATTATAATATTAAATTTATATCTTTCACGATGTGTTTATTCAATAGATTTAGAAGTCTAAAATTTTTTTTAGCGGGTGAATTTTAACTAAATAATCAATAATAACAATTAAATATTAATTTATAATATTATTATATGTTTTAATATTTATGTGAACTTTTTGTGTATCCATAGAATGAAAACAAATTCAAAAATAAAATTTTAGAAAAATGTAAAATTAAATTAATTAAATTAATTAAATTAAAGTTAATGCTATAAATCATTCAGCTGCAATAAAAAGTAATTCATAAGAACGGTGGGGGACATCGGATGTTTTTATAAAAGCCCTAGGGATAGCTAAGAAACCACCGCATTTCTAATTTATTTCTGAAGTATTTTGTTGCATTAGTTAGTATAAATGTTGGTTGTTCAATCTGTTGTTTGGATTATTTTCTGAGTAATTGAATTAGAAATAAAGCTGACTATTTATCTCTCATGGGTAAACCTAGTTAAATTAATGATTTTTAAAATAAAAATGTAAATTAAAATGCTTGCTTGAACACTTGTATGTTTTTAATAATTTTCTCAAATTCTTCCATTCCTTTCGTTTTGCTTTGGCTGATGCAAAACAATCACCTTATTGGTAGAAAACGCAAATTTAATAGGAAAATAAGGGTATTTTGTATCCTTTCATAAGTCTTTTAACGAAAAAAAATTGAAAATATTGACCAAATGAAAAAATAATTCGAAAATATAAGGATAAAGTAATATATTTTAAAAAATATAAAAATAGAGTAGTTAATTTTAGTTATAATACTGGGAGATATTTATAATTTTCCATTTGCTTATTTATGCGCATGAGAAATAAAAAGCAATCCTCTCAAAAAAATAAAATAAAATAAAAAGCTATGGTTTGTATTTTTTTAAGAAAGGAGAAATATTTATTCCTACGGTTACTAAAGTGTGCGATGTATATTGCACAACCGTGGTCCACAAAATATCAATTGTTGCATCATTCTTAAAATTCAAATTTATTGTTGTACTCAACTCTTTTTTAAATATTCAAATTTATTGTTGTACTCACTCTTTTTGTTTTTTTTTTTTTTTTTTTTTTTCCTGCATCGTGAATTTGTTGTCGTTGCAAGTTAATCATTCACAGGTTATTTCAAAATATATATATATATATATATATACTATATAATATATATATATAATATATAGTTGTTTTTTATGAATTTCAACAGATTTAATTTTCATACTTTAATTAAGAAAAATGAAATTTAAAATTTTAATGAATTGCATTTTATAGAATTAAATATAAATTAAATTAAATTTCATAAAAATTATAAGTTTTTCAAATGAATTTTTACCCAACCTAAATAACTTAAACTTATACATAAAACTATTGTGTTTCCTAACTTTCTAAAATTAATTGGTGTAAAGTGTAATTTTAGTAATAAAAGCGAAATAATTTATTTTTAATTTTTGTATTTAGTTTAAACATATGAAAAATCATTTATAATAAATTTAAAATTTAATTTATAATAGAATTAATACACTTTATAATTGGATTACAAAATATATGTTTCAATATATTATCATCGTTGACTTTTAAGAAAATGTATTATGATAATATATATAATATATATGATATATATATTATATAGTATAGTATAGATGAGAGAAGAAGAGAGAGAGAGAGAGGAGAGAAGAGAGAAGAAGAGAGAGAGAGAGAAGAGAGAGAGAGCAGGATATCACCTATTAGTTAAGCATGCCACGGGTTCCGGAACCGGTCGGTTCCGGTTCCATGAACGCTGGACCAAAGACCGTAACCGAAATGGTCCGTGTTTTGGAACCGGCCTGGATCCGGTTTCCGATCCGATTAACGAAACTGACGGTTCCGGGATTGATCCCTTCCGGCGAATCCCGCATAATTTTAAATTTTTAAATTTTGAATACCGGTTTAAAAAATTAAAATTATGTGTAACATAAAAATTTTAAAAAATACAGTTAAACAAATTTTAAAATTATAGAAGAACCGGTTAAAAAAAATTAATTTGAACATAAAATATTTAAAAATACAGCCTAAAAAGAAATTTTAAATCTTTGAAACGGTTTTTAAAAAAAAATTTATTTGAACATAAATAAATTAAATTGATACACCTAAAAAATTAAAGAAATCTTCTATATATAATTAAATGTTATTTTTTAAAGACTTTGAATTGTTGAGTGTTGGAAACATAATGATTTTTTTTTTTAAAAAGATTGAACTGAATTTTTTTTTTTTAAGTAATTGAACATAATTTAAAAAAAAAAATTGGGCTTGAACTTAATTTTTTTTTTGGTTTAAAATATTATATATTAAGTTGCCCTACGTATCGCTAATAGTGCACCACCGGTTGATGGTTTCCCAAGTTTGTTGAGCCCGCACCCATCGTAATAAATCAAATTAAATTCCTTTATTTTTTTCTTTTGGATTCTTCTTGGGCTCTTAGTTTTCGGTCTTTTGGTCCAATCATTTCCACTTACACACTTGTTGATTCTAATGAATCGGGTGGTCATAGCCGAGCTCGTGTTTCATCAAATCAGTGTTACCTTCTTTTCCTTGACATAAAAGCTTGTTCAACCGCAACAGTGGATGACCGCAGCTGCTAAATTCTTTTTTAGCAAGTAAATACAGACACTGGAAAAAGGCTATTTGCGTGACGACTTTACCAATTCTAAATTTGAGAAAATCTGCATCTGCATAATCATCACCCAAACTCAAAAAAGTTATTGATAATTATCAAATTCAGAATATGAACTGGATTTTTCACCTTGTTCGTTTTTTGTCTTTGCAATAATTTAACTTGTTGAGCAAGCACCTAACAACCTAAACTTACCCTTTTGGTGTTGAAAAATTGTGAAATAGTTAGATTGAGAAGAAGAGTAGATGAACTAGAAACTTGAACAAATTCATTATATAATTGCATAATATTTTGTTTAACTTCATGCATTACTACATTTATATTAACATTATCTTCTACTACATTTATATTAACATTATCTTCTACATCAAGATTCAATACTTCATAATAAATAGTCAAATAATCACATAAAACATCCATTCTACATCTAGGATCAAATATAATAGCAACAAGATAAAGGGGTGCTATATTTTTAAAATAAGATAACCATTTTTTTTTCATTGAAAAAATACAATCTTTTAATAAATCATCATTTTGAAATTCTTGGAGTGCATTAACAATATTAATACACAGGTAAAAATAAATGAGATGTGGGATAATAAACCCCACTAAATTTATAGGTAGCATCATTAAAAATTTTTAAAATATCTAAAATTTTTGTACAAATTGAATATTTCTAAAATTTTTGCACAAATCTTCCCAAGTTTTGTGGATATTAAAATTAATATCCTCATATATTATTAGTATACAAAAAAGCATAATAATTCCCTTTATAAGAAAAAGACTCGTTTAGTAATTCATATGTTTCAATTCCAAACGGCTGGGAGCATCCCTGGGAAAACAGGTTTGGTCTGTTTTATTATTTTTCTTTACAATTTAGTTCCCCAACTTTTCATCACTTGGGATGTGCTCCATATAATATTTGAAATAGCTTTTTTTATTGGAGAAAAAAAAGAGAATCAAGAATTTTTTAAACCATTCTTGTACACATAAATTTAAAACATGGCATGCGCATCTTATATGAAAAAATTTGACACAATATTTGGTTCACAAAATTTTTTAAG
This sequence comes from Jatropha curcas, assembly GCF_014843425.1. The sequence continues at coordinate 24,686,399 of NW_023590789.1, forward strand.
TTCAATAATTGATCTAGTATTTGCAGAACGCATTATCGAAATGAAATTGAAAAAAAATTTCTTTGTTCAACTTTATATTCATCTAAAATTGAAACAATTTACTCTATAATATTATTTTGCAGTATGTTTATCATCAAAAAACACAAAACCAATAAATTTCTTTTTGAATTTTCCAATCATCATCAATCCAATGACATGTTAATACCCATATAAGAATTGCATTGCCATGATCACTCCAAACATCATAACAAATTTGAAACACGGAATTTCAATTGAGAAAATAAAAGCTCTAACTCTATTTTTTTTCCTTTATTAATATTTAAAGAAATTAAATAGTTCGTTTTACAGTATTCTTGTACTCTTTAGCACAAGGATTTTAAAAGCCTTTTTGACAATAATTATTAAAACCTACTTTTTCCACCAAAACTAGAGGATAAATGTTCCACTAGAAATCATTTTGCTAATTCTTCCTTTTTGTATTTTTTTCAGAATATTTAAATAAAGAAAGGTTAGAAGCGTACCTTGAGAAATTTGTTGTTGAGACGATCAACTCCTATTTTCTTGTTTGGATTGTTTTGTCTAACAAAATTGCTTCCAAAAATTGATCCATAGCCGCCCGCTTTGTTTAAATTTATAAGATTTTTCACAATAATTGCCAAATTACATCGTATAATTGCAAATTATATCGTACATTTTCTCACCTTTGAATTTTTTTGTGAAATGAATGGAGAATATGTCGGAACTTTATCTTGCTCTTGTAACAATTTTTGCTCGTAGCTCTTGCTCTTGCTCTTCATCTTCTTAAAATTGCTCATTAAATTCGGATTCTTGAGTTGGAATATCCAAATTTTCATTTGGAAAACCCTCAAAATTACATTGGTCGGGAATCATATCATAGATGTCGTTTGTAGGGATAGAAACCTACTTTTTCACCAAAACTAAAAGATAAATGTTCCATAGAAATCATTTTTGCTAATTCTTCTTTTTGTATTTTTTCAGAATATATAAATAAAGAAGGTTAGAAGCGTACCCGAAAATTTGCATGGTAAGAATATAGAGTAGAGTAGAGAAGAATAAATGATTAATATAGAGTAGAGTGTAGTATATGGTAGAGAGAGTAAGTAGAGAGTGTAGTATATTGTAGAGAGAGTTGAGATGTTTTTGTAATGAATTTGTAAATAAAATGAGGTATTTATAATAAATCCAAAAATTCATTTTTCTAAAAATACCCTTGAAACTAGCCGTTATGTAGCCGAGCCGTTTATGGCTGATTGGGAGGGTTAATTAAGACATTTCACAACAAATTTTTTTAAAAAAAAAAAAAACTGCAAAATCTGACACGGTTACAACGGCTAAGAGACGCCGGTTCGAACCTGGGCGGTTTCTAACCGGACAGAGAGAACCAGCGGTTCCAGTCCGGTTCGACCGGTGCGATGTGCGCTCTGGACACCGCTGTCCGTGTAGGGGTCGGTCTCTTAGTTTGCTGAACCGGGAACCGACCGGGATTTTCACAGGTGGTTTCCGGTTCCGGTTCGTCGCCGGTTTTTGGTTCTCCGGATTTTTTCGGTTCCGGTTCCGGTTCGTCCCGGTTTTGGTTCTCACCGGTTCCGGTTACGATTCCGGGCTGGTTCGAACCGACGGTTCCGGGCTGGTTCGAACCGACGGTTCCGGTTCCGGTTTCCGGAACCGTAATATGGCCAAGTCTAACCTTAGTTCTGCGTCATATAATGAAAAGACTAATTTTTTTAATAAAAAAGAAAACAATAATTTTAATTTTAATTTAATAAAAATTAATTTATTTAAAAATTGAGAAAACGTCAAAGCTACTTAACCGATATTGAATTTTCAAAGTTGCATGTCAAGTACCAGAAGCTGACTAGTCTTTTTTTTTTTTTTTTTTTTTTTTTCTTTTCAAGTACAAAATGGTAGAGGGGCACTCTGTCCACAAACTACATATAAATTGTCGATAATAGACCCCACTTACATCATGCAAGGAGATATTTGATGGATAAACTCCCAAAAGCTGAATTTAGCTTAGAAAATATATAATTTCCAAATACGTAAATTTTTATTTTGTTATATTATATTTTCTCAGACTTATTTTCTTTTAATTTTTTTATTTAAATAAATTTATAAATTTAAATGGTCTCTAATTAATACAATGAATAGCTTTTGTTCAAATATTTTTTTTATATTAATAATAATGTGTGGTTAATGATGGAGTAGTGCTTGAGGTGGTGGTAATGTAGGAGTGAATGTTATGGTAGTGGTGATGATGGTAGAATGGTAGTTGTGGAAATGGAATGATTGTGGTGTGCTAATTATATTATATATTTACCGATGAATATAAAAATAAAATAGTGATTATATTAAATAAAATTTCTCGATAACATAACTAAATATAGCAATGAAATTTTTAAGTCATCCTATTTCATTATATTTTTCATTACATCATATATTTAATTACATTTTATTACGCTGCATCTAACTACACATAACATTAAGCCAAAAACGTAATTGTCATTGTGTTGTGTTGTTTGAGGAAATAGTGAAGTCATATCGTTTTTGTATTCAAGTTATAATTACGTTTCACCTAACAATAATTTTATGGACAGTACCTGGCCATCTGAGTGATCTAAAGGTTGTTTTTCTTTATTTATGCACATGTCAAATAAAATGCAATGATTCATATTTTTTTTCAAAAAGTAGAAATATCTATTCGTACCATCACGTAAGTGTACGATCGTGGTCCACAAACTACATTCATTGAAAGGCAATTCTTGCATCATTCTCAACATTCAAATCTACTGTTGTTTTCAACTCCTTTTCCTTTTTTTACACTTGTGAATATTTGTCGTTGTAAGTATTCGATAATTATTGTACTCTTAAAAATTTATTTTATTTTAGTGAGATATATAATTATTATTGAAATGTGAAAATATAGAGTCATGATAGGTTTTCTGTAAATTTAAAATTGTCACATGACAAATCACATAAATTTTAACAGTAAATTTATGCATTAGGACTGTCTTCGGTAACAACTTTTTATAAGTAACTTTAGCATTTTAATCAATCAAAACAGTAAACGTTATTCTTTATAGTGTTCAATAATAAAGCGTTTGAATTAGTTTTTAGAGTTAAGGTAACGTTTTATAAAAAAGTTAATCTATATAACGTTTAGCTTTTAGCGTTTTATGAAAAGTTACAAAAACAACTAACAGTTAAACGCTATTAAAACAACTAATAACTACCAAAACAGTTAATTTGCAGAACATATCCTAGGACTATAGTTTTTTTTTATAGCACTTAACTCTTGTCTGGAATAAATGAATTTCACAGCAAGATTTTGTGAAAGTCATTTATAAATCTAAATTTTTATATTTGTTGTGAAAAACATAAAAATTTAAATTTTACAAATTCAATTCTATAGATTTTAATATAACTAAATTAAATTTCATAAAAAAATTATAGATTTTTCGAATGAATTTTACAAATTTAAACAATTCAAACTTTATGACAAAATCTTCCATACAAACTTAAACAATTCAAGCTTTATGACAATTTTCCATCCTCTCCTCTTTCTAAAATTATTATGCCAATGATATCTTAGTAATAAAAGCAAATGAATTTCTAACTTTTAAATTTATTCTAAATATGAAAATTTCATTTAGAAATGAATCTAGAATTCATTTATAAGTGAATTCTATTTTCATTTGTTTATAGAACGAAGTGTAAGATAATTTTTCTTTTTTTTTTTTTTGTTCCTAAGGTGCAAAATGTATATGTTGCAAAAAAAATTAATATAAATTTATAAAATATGTACATGATTTTCATAAATGAAGTACTAAAAAATGATTTTAGTACAAATATAGGATTCTTATAAATATTTTAAGCAAATAATTATTTTCATAAAAATTTACAAATGAGCATTATATCATGTTAAATATTTTACCGACTTTTAAGTTATAAAGTTTTTGTACTAAATTCCAATACAAAATTTAGAGCTCAGATTATGTTCATGAGGAAATTCGCTACAAATTTTAAAGAGCAAAAATTATGATTTTATCCTTATATTTTGTCAAAATTAACTTAGCATATCCTCGCAGTTTTAGAAGTACACTATTTTGCCCTTAACCTTTAACTTCATTGATCACTTGTGCCCTTCCGTCTAATTTTACTACTTTTACCGTTAAATATACTGTAAAAGACAAAATTGTCCTCATTTTCTACATCTCAACCTCTTCCTCTTCCATCTCAGTCCTTTAACCCAGAAAAAACAAAAAAGCAAAATTTCGGGAATTATACACCAAATAATGGCCACCTGAACTCAAAACAACCTTTCAAGTTACAACCCAACAAATAACAAGCTGCCGCTTATAAAAACAAACGGCTTGCTGCTGAGACCCAAAACGACGGCTGTATTCTCCAGACAGCTTGTGGAACACCAATTTTCACGGCGCAGGAGGTGATGGCACGGCGGGCTTACGAGGGTCAAAAAGTGGATTCATGGCCTTGTGGAGTAATTCTCCAATTTTTTCAATTTCTTTTCCAATTTCTTCAATTCAAAACCTTACCCAAGAAGAAGAGTTTAAAAAATTGATGCAATTCAATTCGAGTTCTTGTGAATAAGCCAAAGTAAGATACAATCAAGTGAAAAGAAAAATACCAAATGGCTAAGGCTATTATGAAAGAGAGGAAGATAAGCCAAAAAGGGAAGAAGATAAGGAAATCTCAGATTCTTGTCAAATCCAAAAAGCCCAATAAGATGTTATGATGATAAGAATGAGTTTCGATTGATACAAAGAAGGCAAACCACAAAAAAAGGCAAAGATTTTGTTGGGAAAGAAAGAAAAAGAAAAGACAAAAGGCGCTGCAAAAAATGCAGGAAGCCTGTGTTGAAAAAGAGAATAATAAGAAAAGGGAAAATTATCATGTTATAAGGTAACTCTGGCATAAAAATTTTACGTCTTATCTTTGACTCTCATGTTTAGGTTTACATAACGGCAAAATTGTTGAAAAATGGATGACAGAGGCCAAATACAGGGAAAGAATAGTATATTTTTAAAAATACAAAAGTAAGTCAATTATTTTAAGCAAAATACAGAGATAAAATCATAATTTTCTCTTTTAAAGAAAGTAAGTCAATTAACTTTTAAGCAAAATACAGAGATAAAATCATAATTTTCCCTATTTTAAAGGTTGAATAATAAAAATTTTATAGGCTAAAAACAAGAAGTTTTTGGAGATACCTTCTGCAACCCATACATAATTATAAGATGGATAAAATTAACATTTGTACAGAATTAAATAATAGGTTACATTTTGAAAATAAAGACCCTAATTTTTATAAATAGAATAATACACTTTATAGTTTTGAGATTACAAATATAGTTTCAATATAATATTATTTCATAGTGAACTTTAGGAGTAGCTACAATTTCACCTTAATTCTGCACCATATAATGAAAAGAATAATTTTTTCAATAAAAATAAAACAATAATTTTAATTTTTTTAATTAATGAAAATTACTTCATTTAGAAATTGAGAAAACGTCAAAGCTATTTGAGAGATATTGAATGGTAGAGGGGAACTCTGTCCACAAACTGACATACAAATTGTTGATAAGAGACCTACTTATATCATGCAAGGAGATATTTGATGGATGAACATGTGGAAGCAAATTCACCATTAGATTATCACTATCACATTCAATTATTAATCCAAACTCCCAAAAGCTGAATTTCCTTTCGCAGAGCCATCAGTATTCAATTTAATGTAACCCCTTGAGAGGAGGTTTCCGTGAAATTAAATTAATAATTTTCTTTAAAATGAAGGTAAATAGTTGCTAACATTTCCTTTGAAATAATTAATTTTATTTTGTTATTAGAAGGGATTATTATTGATGAATTAATATAATTCATAACACTTCCTGTTATCTATCTGGAGGTCTAATCCATAAATTCATCCATGTACTTTATGTAAAAAATCTTATGTCACCCTAACTTTTACTTTAATCTATTGAACACTTCAATATATAAAATTTTATAAATTAAATACTTCAACTTGCAAAAGTTATTCTATTGAATACTCAAACTTCTAAAATTAATATTGAATACTCAAACTTCTAAAATTAAATTAATTAAACACTTATTAGATACTACTTCCATTTCATAATACTTGTCAAATTTGAGAAAATAGTGTATTCCAAAATATTTGTCACATTTGTGGTTTCAAGGAGTAATAAATTCATTTTTTCCATATTTACCCTTTGTATATGACCAATAATTATTATTTCAATTTAATGGTTTTCTTAGAGAATTAGAATTAAATTAAGGGCAATATAGTCAATTTACCCAACAATTTATTGTAACTTAGACAAATTTAATGGTTTTCTTAAGATATATGAAATTCCAAATGTAATAAGTATTGTAGAATATAGATAGTAGTTAAAAAATATGAAAATTATTGTTGCAAAGATTATATTGACCACATATTAAGTGAATATCTAGCACATAAATGCCAAAAACACCAAAAAAAAAATGTTATTATTAATATAGAAAGGATACAATATTAGTAAAATTTATAACTTCAGGAGCATAATAAGTCATTCGCAAAATTCATGGTGCCATAAGGATTTTTTGGAATAAAGGCATATTTATACATATATAGCCCAATGCATAAATTCATACCTGTACTTTACCTAAAAAATTTTGTGGCACCCTCAATTTTTACTTTAGCTTATTAAATACTTCAATATAAAATAAAATTGTATCTATTAAATACTTCAACTTGTAAAAATTATTCTATTAAATACTCAAACTTTTAAAATTAGATCAATTAAACACACTTATTAGATAATTGCAAAATATGAAAATTAATTGTCCCAAATAGATAATTGAAAAATATGAAAATTATTGTCCCAAAAATTATACTAACCACATATTAAGTGAATATCTTGCACATAAATACTAAAAACACTAAAAAAAATGTTATTATTAGTATAGATAGATGTACATTTGTTAGCAAAAATTCGTAACTTCAAGGGCATAATAGGTCACTCACAAAGTTCAGGGTGCCACAATATTTTTTCCGTAAGGTACATGAATATATTTATGCATTTGGTTATACATATATATTATAAAACATGTAATATGACTTTAATACGTTGAATCATGAATTTCATATGCCATAACTCAGTAATAAATGTCAATTTTTAAATATTCAAATTAATACATATTTTTTTAAAATTAAATTAATATATATTTATAAACTCAAAATCATCATTCAAAATAAAAACCATTTGCAATATCGTAAGTGTTATTTTTATGGTTAATGCCTCAATCATGGATGAGTAAGAATGAAATAAGGCATCATTAAATATATTAATCATGTTTATACTTTTTTTCAAAGACATTATTAAAGACATGGCCACAAAATTTTAGAACCGTTAACTAACACGGAGAAAAAAAAACTATTGAAAAAGTGTAGAAGTTTATAAATATGGCCACAAAATAACTTACAGAAATGCACAACTAATAATTAAAATGCCACAAAGTGGCTTACAGAAATTCACAACCGTTAACTAACATAGGGAAACAAAAAACTATTGAAGAGTGCAACACAAGTACTAAAAACAAAAGGTCACAAAGTGGCTTATAAAAAAAGCAAAAGATAATCAGAAAGTGCAAAAATTAATACAATTAAAAGTCCACATTAACCTATTTATTATCATCATTCTTACCTAGATCAGCATTAATAGCATCAAGTGTGTCCTCTGTAATTTTTCATACTGGGTCATCTATCTCATCACTTGCGAAAGGATCTTGAGAGTCAATGAACTTCCCTTTTGTTCATGGCTCTTGTGTAGGAGGTTGGGTCAAATCTGAGTTTACTAGTTCTTGATGATCACTACCTTCAGTGCATCTTTACTTTTTTGGCAATTTTTTTGTCCAGTAGGTGTTTTAGAAATCTCAGAATACTTACCCGTTTCTTGGTGAAATTGCCTCAAATCAGTAACAAAGGACTACAGCTCTTCAATTTGTGCACTATTTTTCTATGTTTGCTCAATGTTTTTATCTATCTTTTCCGCCAATGTGCCCAAAAGAGTATTAATTGGATACAATTTTTTCAGAATCGCAACCTTATTATCTGCAACTGAAGACATTCTTCTTGCTCTTCTTGGAAGAGTAGCCGGCTCCTTTAGTGTACGATTTTCATCTTTGGATCCCACTCCAAGACATATAAATAAGGATTAACTCTGTTATTTATGTGATCAAATTTATAAAAACAACAACTGTTACTATAAAACAAAATGAAAAAATAAGTTGATAACCTGTCCCTTAAAATATGCATGCATTAAATGTTGATAATATTTATGTTTGCCACTTTCCTTGATAGTTGAGTTTCAATCTTAAAACACATATACTCCAAGGGCTTTCTAATCTTTTTAACTTAGCTTATATCCCAAAGTTACTATTTAGAGTAACGTTCTCTATATAAAAAATACACCGAAAAAAGAAATTTTCTCTAAATAAAAATAACGGAGAGAGTAACAATTAATTAATTATTGGTTCAGCTCTCTACCTTACTGACAAAAAACAGGATTGATCAAATTCGCATGATAATTTAAATAAATATTGACCACGAAAAAAAATATATAATTTTAAGGATTTGATAACTCTATAATTAATAATATAGATAATTTAAAATAATTTCTTTATATTCATCTGTAAATGAAAGGAGAGAAAAATTTGAAATGCAAAACAATAAACATGAAATTAAAAATTAGATTTATATGTTATGTTAACTATTAGAGTGTTACTATTTAGAGTAACGTTCTCTATATAAAAAATACACCGAAAAAAGAAATTTTCTCTAAATAAAAATAACGGAGAGAGTAACAATTAATTAATTATTGGTTCAGCTCTCTACCTTACTGACAAAAAACAGGATTGATCAAATTCGCATGATAATTTAAATAAATATTGACCACGAAAAAAAATATATAATTTTAAGGATTTGATAACTCTATAATTAATAATATAGATAATTTAAAATAATTTCTTTATATTCATCTGTAAATGAAAGGAGAGAAAAATTTGAAATGCAAAACAATAAACATGAAATTAAAAATTAGATTTATATGTTGAAAAAAATTTCTCTTAATTATTGTTAGATAATACCTCTCGCTCTTTAGAGAGAGAGAGAACCATGATCGTTCTAATAGATTTTAAATATCGGATTACAATTAGATAATATTTTAGTGGACATAATTCATCTTAAATAATGTTGAAGGGTCCCTCCGATATGTGGGACCCACACACATTTTGAAAAGAAAAAAAACACTTTCTTTCATTCAAAGAAGGCTGTGGAAGAAGAAAAAAAAAAAAGAAAATGTTGAAATTTTGGACGCATTAATAGCGCATCCAATCGGTGGATGCGTAATTAACGCGTTCAATAGGAGAAGGTTTTCCCTCATCAAAACACAACAGAAGAAGAAGAAAAAATATAGAGAGAGTTATCTAGTTTTAGGAAAGGGTTTCCTAAAACTAGGGGGGAAAATAGTGAGAAAATTATTATGAGATGTTTTTGGGAAACACTTTGAGTGCCACTATTTTTGTATTAGTCTCCGTATACCTACTATTTTTAATAGTAGAAGAATTATTCAGAGTTTATCCCGTGACGTAGCCCTAAACAGTTGAGGGTGAATCATATAAATTTCTGCGTTAGCAGTATATCTGTACCTCTTCCCATATCTTTGACTTTGTATTATTTGTTTTTGATTATGTTGAGATTGAGTTGTTATGATAGGATTAGTTTGTTACTGATTCCTACTGCTAAGGAATTCAGTTTATTCTCTTTGTATTTAAACGCTTGTTTACTAGGAATAATATATACAATATTCATTCTTCACTTTTATATTTATTACCTTTAACATAAAAAAGTTGATGCACCTCATAAGAATATGAGTACTTTTGTATACAAATTAAGTTGTCGGCAAAGCCACAAGCCTGATAAGACATGGAACCAATGCAATAAAATTGCCCGCACATAGTGTTTAAGGTTTAGGTTTAGGGTTTACTGATAACTACAAAATCTATAGATACTAACTGTGAATAAAAGAAATTGCTATTATAAATTATTATAAATCAAATTAATAAGATAAGGGTCATTCGGAAAAAAAAATAAAAAAAAAAAGAGCAAGATAAGGGAAGTTAACATTATCGAAGAGATACTTTCACAAAAAAAAAAAAAAAAAAAAATTATTGAAGAGATAAGGCCATGGCAGTGCCCTGCTTTCCACGTCAGCTAATAATCATATGTCCGACATTATTGTGCATTGTGTGTCGGAAATTACTTGTTTATCCCATATCAGAAATACACAAGTTGAGAGACAAAACAGAAGCCATTAGGACATGAGATTTTGCAACACAATCAACAGAAAATGAAAAGACCCTTACAAACAAATTATTAACTGTTCTGGAAAAAAGTTTTGAAGTATGAACTTTTTTTTTTTTCAAGGGAAAGAATTTACTAAATTTTTAGAAATAAAGACTTCTTTTAACATAAAAAATTCATCGCAGAAAAAAAAATATTTTTCATAATTTAAACTTTAAACTTTCTGTAATAATATGATTTAAATTATTTGTCTGTGGAACTAGTAATTTTTTTTATTATATAATTTATTGATATAATTTCTTTTTTAATTACGATTCTGACTTAGAAAAATAACAGCCACAACTGAACATTAGTTCAAAATTAATTGTCAGCTATATCAATTATTCGTTGTTACTATATGCTATATCAGAAATCTTTCGCAGTAAAAGAAATTATTACAGTTTAAACTCTTAACTTTTAGTAATAATATAAAATTAAAATTATTTGTCCTAGGACAACAATAAATTTATTTTTTTATTAAACTACAAAAAAACAATTTATAGTATATGAATTTTAAAATTAAATTATTAATATCATTTATTTATTAACTTATAGCTAAATTAGAAGGCTCGTGTATTTTGAACATCATCTACCTTAAATATATTACACCTCTAAATCATATATATGTTAATAACCTTTGATGGTGTCACTATTCCAGTCACCGTCAGATCGGTCATTTATAATAAAATATTACACACTGTTAGACTTTGATAGTGTTTAAAGAAAATCTTGGATTGTCACCATTCAACGTAATGTTGCCTTGTCTTCTTTATTCATGTCTTGTATTAGGGTAGGGGCTATTTGTTGGCCTTCGTCAGATCATGCAGTAGTTTAATCCCTCCTCTTTGATTTAAAAAAAAAAAGGAAAAAAAATAATCTCTTGTATTAGATGTACAAATATTTAATTTTCACACTTAAATAGTGTTTGTTGAGCAATTTATTACAAAGTGTTGGTACGGTAACAATCAAGTGGCTTGGATTACTGTAACGATTAAAATAAAAATTCAATTTCTGAAAAATGTAAATATTGAAAGGATAAAAATTTTAAGCTCTATCTCTAGAAAAGGTTACACTTGTTAATTATACCAAATATTTTGAATATTTTGATGAGAAAATAAATTATCTCTTCAAATATTTTTAAACAAAAATCTTTATTGCAGCACAGAAAATACTGATTTATTAAAAGCACATGAAATAGAAGTACATAAAGACAGTTTATTTGCTCATAGCATTGAGATTCACGCACACACTCCAGTGGAGATGGTGGATCAGTCAAAGCCATGCTTATTAACGTTACTTAAAAGGATAACACAAACACAGACTTTCAGTCTTCATAAGCTGCACGGACGAATATTAAACAGAATTTCAGACTCAACGCCAAGGTACACGAACAAAGTTTGCAATAGGTGGGTAAAATGAGCTCATATTGAACCCAGTTTGACTCTGTTGCATGGACATAACACCCAACAATCCAAGCACCGACTTGATTGCGGACACAGCCATCGCTTATCACCTTAATTCGGCATCATATAATGAAAAGATTAATTTTTTCAATAAAAAATAAAACAATAATTTTAATTTTAATTTAATAAAAATTAAGTTATTTAAAAATTGAGAAAACGTCAAAGCTATTTAACCGATATTGAATTTTTAAAGTTGCATGTCAAGTACCAGAAGCTGACTAGTCTTTTTTTTTTTTTTTTTTTTTTTAATGTAGAGGCACTCGGTCCACAAACTACAATAAATTGTCATAAGAGCCCCACGTAATCAGCGAGGAGATATTTATGGAAAACTCCGAAAAAGTGATTTAGCTTTAAAAAATATGAATTTCCAAATTATGTAAAACTTTTATTTGTATATTATATTGTTCTCAGCTTATTCTCTATATTTTTTATTTAAATAAATTATAAATTAAATGTTCTTTAATTAATTAATATTATAATAGCTTGTTGGTTTAAATATTCTTATTATTAATAAATGCATGTATGGCTGTGTGCTCTAGGTGTGGTTATGGGTGGAGTGAATGTTATGGTGGTGGTGATGGTGGTAAAACAGTAGTTGTGGTGATGGTTTTAATAGTGGTAGTGTGTTAATTATATTACATATTTATAAATAAATGTAAAAATAGAATGATGATTATATTAAATAAATTTTTTCAATTACATTACTAAATATAGTAATGAAATTTTAATTTATTACATTTCATTATATTTTTGATTGCATTATATATTTGAAAACTAATTTTTCTTTACATTATATATTTTTCATTGCATTATACATAACCTTAAGCCAAAAACGTAATTGTCATTATGTTGTGTTGTTTGAGGCAATAGTGAAGTCATGTCGTTTTTGTCAATGTTTCACTTAACAATAATTTATAGACATGCCTGGCCACCTCGTTGGGCTAAAGGTTGTTTTTTCTTTATTTATGCACATGTCAAATAAAATGCAATGGTTCATATTTTTTTTAAAAAAAGTAGAAATATCTATTCGTACTATCACTTAAAGTGTGCGATGTATAATGCACGATCGTGGTCCACAAACTACATTCATTGAAGGCAATTATTGCATCATTCTTAACATTCGAATCTAGTGTTGTACTCAACTCCTTTTTCTTTTTTGCACCTGTGAATGTTTGTTGTTGTAAGATAATGATTTAACTCTTACAAACTTATTTCATTTTGGGAGAGATATAATTTTTATTGAAATGTGAAAATATAAGATTATAATAAGTCTTTTGCAAATTTAAAAGTATCATAAGATAAATCGCATAAATTTCAAGGGTAAATTTATGTATTAGAACTGTATTCGGCGATAGCTTTTAAAGTAATTTTTAATGTTTTGACCGATCAAAACGCTAATTGTCATTCTTTATAGTTTTCGGTAATAAAGCGTTTGAATTAGCTTTTAGAAGTTAAGGTAACGTTTTATAAAAAGTTAATCCATATAACGTTTAGCTTTTAGCGTTTTATAAAAAGTTACTAAAACAGCTAATAATTAAATGTTATTAAAATAACTAACAGCTACCAAAACAGCTATTAAAAAGTTACTATAGTTTTTTTTTTAGCTTTTAACTCTTGTCTGGAATAAATGAATTTCACAGCAAGATTTTGTGAAATTCATTTATAAATCCAAATTTTTATATTTGTTGTGAAAAATATAAAAATTTAAATTTTACAAATTCAATTCTATAGATTTCAATTTAACTAAATTAAATTCCATAAAAAAATTTTTAGATTTTTCAAATGAATTTTACAAACTTAAATCCTTCAAACTTTATTACAAAATCTTCTATACAAGCTTAAACAATTCAAGCTTTGTGACAAAACTTTCCATCCTCTTTTAGCTTTCTAAAATTATGATGCAAATGATATCTTACTAATAAAAGCAAATGAATTTGCAATTTTTAAATTTATTCCAAACTTGAAAATTTCATTTAGAAATGAATCTAGAATTCTTTCATAAGTGAATTCTATTTGCATTCTTTTATACAGAACGAAGTGTAAGATTTTTTTTTTTTTTCCTAAGGTGGCAGAACTTTATTTTGAAGATATGTACATTAAACAAAATGTATATGTTGCAAAAAAAAATTAATATAAATTTATAAAATATGTACATGATTTTCATAAATGAAGTACTAAAAAATGATCTTTAATTATAAAGTTTTTGTACTAAATTCCAATACAAAATTTAGAGCTCAGATTATGTTCCCGAGGAAATTCGCCACAAATTTTATAGAGGAAAAATTATGATTTTATCCTCATATTTTGTTAAAATTAACTAGCATATTCTCGCGGTTTTAGAAATATATTATTTTGCCCTTAACTTTTGACTTCGTTGAACAATCGTGCCCTTCCGTATAATTTTCCTACTTTTACCGTTAAATATACTATAAAAGACAAAATTGTCCTCATCTTCTACATCTCAACCTCTTCCTCTTCCATCTCAGTCCTTTAACCAAAAAAAAAAAAAAAAAAAAAAAAAAAAAAAAAAAAAAAAATATAAAAAAAAAAAAAAAAAAAAAGCAAAATTTCGGGAATTATACACCAAATAATGGCCACCTGGCTGCACTCAAAACAACCTTTCAAGTTGCAACCCAACAAATAACAAGCTGCCGCTTATAAAAACAAAAGACTTGCTGCTGAGACCCAAAACGACAGATGTATTCTCCAGACAGCTTGTGGAACACCAATTTTCACGGCGCCGGAGGTGATGGCACGGCGGGCTTACGAGGGTCCAAAAGTGGATTCATGGCCTTGTGGAGTAATTCTCCAATTTCTTCAATTTCTTTTCCAATTTCTTCAATTCAAAACCGTGCCCAAGAAGAAGAGTTTAAAAAATTGATGCAATTCAATTCGAGTTCTTGTGAAGAAGCCAAAGTAAGATACAATCAAGTGAAAAAAAATTACCAAATGGGTTAGACACCAATAGTATTTAAGAAATCTTTTTTTTCCCTTAAATGTTGAGAACATATGCAATGTTTCCTTACTCCTAATTATACCAACATATTAATTAATGTGTATCTTCTAAAAACAAAAATAAAACTTTAATTGTCAAAACTCAACATTACAGCGAAAATCATATTTTACCTATATTTTTCAATCATCTCTTGTATTAGATGTTGCTTCTAGAAAAAAAAAACTAGAAAAAAAAAAAAAAAAACTATTTTGAATATACTTGTTAATTATACCAAAAAATGTACTCGTGTTTTGAATATTTTGATGAGAAAATAAATTATCTCTTCAAATATTTTTCAACAAAGATCTTTGATAACTATTTTGCAGTATAGAAAAGATCGAACATAATGAGATTTTTAATAGAGAACTTAATGAAATTTAGGATATCTTAAAATAACATTAGTTATTGTCAATTAGAAAATTACATTTTATTAATTGATTTGATGTATTTATAAAAATTATTCTTCAAGTCAATTATGTGTGGTCTGATTGTCTTCTCACTTATGTGAGGAGTGAGATGTTTCGAGTTCGAATCCTCTCGACCAAAGGTATTTTCACCAATTTGGTGAGTGGAGGATTATTTTTTGTTGTGTAGCTCGCAGTGTAATTTCGGCAATCAATCCTCCTAACGAATAAAAGATTTATATTTTAAAAATATATCCTTAAAAATATATATATTATATTATATTATCTATATATATATATATATTATATATATATAATATTATATATATAACTATATATATATATAATACAATTCAGCATTTTAAATTTAAGTTTTACTTTTACTAAATTTATGTTTTAATGATATATATGAAATAATGGAGACCATTTGGAAATATTTTTATATTTTAATTTATTAAATATTTAATTCTTTTAGGTTTATTTATTAAATATTTAATTCTTTTAGGGTATAGATAAAAAAAAGAAAGAAAATACATTCTTTATATTAATATTCTTTTTTTATGTTTGTATGATTTGATTGGATGTATTTTTTAAAAAAATAAATTTTCAAATAGAATGTACATAATTAAACTTGGGATGGTAAACAGTTGAAAATTTTAATTTAAACAGTATATAATATTTTATTGATACATTCATATATCTCTATATACATTGAAATGCTTTTTTATTATTAGATGAGTTTTAAAAGAGTTTTATTCTTAATAATAATTTTTTATTTTCTTTTTCGTTATTGAATGATTTGTAACTATTATCATTTTAAGAGATTTATATCCCATTGCAATAAATAGATGATTTATTGATGATTAAACATTTTTAATTTTCTTGATATTTTTTCTCTTATATCCTAAATCTGTTTGATTAAAAGAAAATAGTGTTTAGGAAACTGGAATAAAACTAGAACTATATAGTTTTGTTTGGGTCATATAGTTCTATTTGGGTCACATTTTGGGAATTTCATTATTTGTGTATATGCGCATATATTTCTTTCTCTGATACACTGGGTAAATAATACTGTCACCGTAACCAAAGTAATTTCTATTATTAATTCGGATCATCCTCTCATTTCTTTTCTTTGCCTAGCAATAAAAATAATTTATTATTATTTTTCATTATAGTTATATTTAAATATTGATTTGGTGTTGAGGGCAGGAGTTGAAGATTCAGTAATGACTTGGTTTTCTTTTTGGGAACCTATTAAGATTTTAAAGATCCGCATCTATAAATTAGGGACTAAAGAAGTAGGTCTAGGGATTAAGTTGAACTTTATTCCGAGACCATTTCATTACAAGTAGTTTGTACGGTAAAATATAATACAAATTGAGTACTTATATTTATTTTAATCTAAATAAAACTCATACTTTAATATTATATAGATAAAAAAATGAATATATAACCATATACAAAAGACTAGTTTAAATGAAAAGATTGAAATACATATGTATGAGCAACAAGTATTCAAACATCAGATAACTTAGTCCGCCGCAATTTATCATTCACCAATCCCAACATCAACACTATTTTATATAATAAAATCACATTTCAAAATAAATATAACCCATCAATATTTTTATTTTAAATTTTCGCATTTTTAATTCTTTATAACCATATCTATAATCTATAATTTATAATTTATAATATATATAAAAGTACGAATGAGGGGAATATAAGATTTCTAAAACGCCGATACTAAGTTTGTTAATTGACAAAAATATCATTACCGATTCTATTCAAATTATGATATCAATTTATTATTTTTATTATATTAATATTATAAATTTAATTCATTCTAATTAGGAACTTGTCCTATCATACCACTATATATATTTTTAGTTTTAATTGCTTTTGACTATCAAGAATTGTTACATCAAGTTTTTGCTAATTTGGAATTATTGAATTTGCAATCATATTTTCTTCTGAGATAAGTATAACCTTAACTCTCTCTCTATTTACAAATTAATAGAATAGTTTTTATCTATTTACAAATTAATAGAATAGTTTTTATTTATAGTTCTTATAATTTAAATCTATAGATTAACTGTAATTGTTTAGTAATCACGAATAATTACAAACTTATAAGTTTTTCCTCCTCAATAGCATTATCATGAAATATCTTAAAGAGATAGACCCACTAATTAGAGAAATTTTAATTTTATTTATATAATTTAATTAGATTGATTATATTAGTTTTTTTAATCATATTATTTTTATTAATTAACAAATCTTGTTTCATTATTTTTCCTTTGCCAAGAGTTGATGAAGGGTTCTATGAAATTAACAAATCTTGTTTCATTATTTTTCCTTTGCCAAGAGTTGATGAAGGGTTCTATGAACGTGTTAGAAACGGACTTTTTTTCCGTTTCTAAAGATATAACACAATAGAAGTTTTCCTCTGAGAGTCTGCAAAGGGGTTCGCAACAGAAATTTTATCCGTTGCCAAAGTTGTAACCAAAATTCAGAAGCTATTTTCACTGTATATCTCTCCTCCGCCACATCCTTAGTATGCTTGCACTTCCTTTTTTCTTTTCTTCCTCCCTTTTATTTTATATTTTATTAATTAAAAAGAATAAGTATGAATTAAACAATTTCTAAATCAAGTTTAACGGTAATTAACGTAATTTTAATGTTCAACAACTGCCTAATTATAAAAAAAAAAAAAAAAAAAAAAAAACTGTTCACAGATACTGCCATAACAATCCGTTTACTTTACAAATAACATCCGTTTACTTTACAAATAACTAACTCAATCTGTTCTAAGGTCGGAAAATTACCGATACCTTCATTTTCTATGAATTTCGGCTTCACAATCTAATTTCTCAATTTGCATCAATTATTAAATCAAGGGTCAATTACTATCTGATCGCAACACTAATTATATATTCTGAATCTGATCGGAAAATCGCTGTCGGCCGCCGTTCATGGTGGGTGAGAAAAGTCAACTACACCCAAATTTAGCAAATCATACATCAGAAAGTTCGTCTCAGAGCAAGGATAACGAACGTGATGTTATTTTAGCGTGGGCATTTATCGATTGACCGGAAATCGGCCGGCCACCTTTTGGGAATTTCCGATTTCGTCAATAATAATCATGATTGAAGCCAACAAATTGAAGAGGAAGGCGAGAGGAGTTGATTCGTCAATAATATTTTGTTTTCATAGTAACAATAAGAATAATATATTATTGCAACCTCAATAAAACCCTAGTTTATAATTTGCAACAGGATTATAAATTAGCGAGTACAAGCAGTCTAATTAATCATTAGCAAAGAAAAGAAAAGAAAAGGGGTTGATGGAGTTTATAGTTTCAATTTTCCTGCACTGCATATGTATTAGTCTTAACCTTATTCCCTGATAATTTTATAAACTCAACCGCAGCAATAAGAGCATTGACAGAAGCCAGAGGACTGAAGCTCGTCTCAGCCAGCTTTAGTTCTCCACCAGCTAAATCCGATACCCCGCGAAACACAACACAAGGCACTCCATTTGACAGAGAAGCCTTAAAATCCATTGAAAATTATAATGATTATGATTAATTTTACAATTTTAATTATGTATTGATTAATTTTACAATTTTAATTATGTATTTTGTGAACTTTTCTACTTGGTTAATTTAATAAAAGAAGTTCTTACTAACCATGACGATAGCTGCACTCTCTTCATCTACTGTTGAGACACTGAATTGTTTGAAAAGAAAATCTCTATACCCTGCATTGTCAACGAATATATAAGCAGTGCAGCCTCTTAATCCAAACACTACTTTTGGTGCTTCTGCCAAACAATAGGTGTCGTTTACACATCGTTCTAAATTTATTTCCTGCAGAATTGGATGTAACAAATTAATAAATAAACACATACTGCAAAATGTCAAAAATATTCTTATCGAGAATATTTTAGGTTTAGGTTTGAAAATCGAGTTTCGGTTTCTAGTACAATGTGTTGAATCAGGAAAATGGCAAACCAGAAGTTGAGAAGCAATGTTAAACCATTTAGAGTCTATTGGAAGCCAAAACATCTCCTCCATTGATTTTCCAATAGAAAAAACCTGTGTTGGTGTGAATTCTATCTTTGCTAATAAATTTTCTCCTTTTCCTGGAAAATTAAAGTCTCCAAATTTTAGTTCTGGCAATTTCCCTGTCCCTGACTTCAACTCCTGCACTTCCCAAGTGGATTAAAGGCAAGTAGAAGAAAATTGAAAATTAAAGAAAATGAAGATTGAAAAGTTTTACCTTCCATTTCCAAGAACTCGTAAAGGCAACGTAGTTGGAACACTCACATCAGCAATAGTTAATGAAGCATTAACACTTCCTGCTGTTCCGTAATGAACTATTCCTTCAATTTCAAATGTACCAGCAAGTATTTGTACTGTTATGCCTGCATTTAACTAAATTTACCCTAACAATTGTAAGAGATTGGAGAAAATTGACAGAAAATGTAAAGAAATCAACAGATTATAGATTTGGTGGAACAGAAAATGTAAAGAAATCAACAGATTATAGATTTGGTGGAAGGTTTAGATTTGATCCAGTTTACATTGTTTTAGTTAAACTTTATTAACCATGCATATTAATTAGGAATTTAGAATTTAGAAAGAATGATAAAAAGGCAATGAAGGTAAATTTTAAACTGTATATATTACAAAAAAGTAAAGAGAGTGACGAATGGAATCTTGCAATTTGGTCCCCAGTCATCACATAAATTATATCAATGCCACCAATCTTCCCAGTGTGGAATCTTCTTCCTAATCAGAAACCATATTTTATATTCAACCACACAACTTATACATACCATCTTGATTCACAATCAAGCACAATAGAATTGATAGTATTTGTGTTGTTGATTAAAAATTGTGTTATTTTGTTAGTGTTATATTGAGTTTGTCAGTCTGCTTAAAATTGCGGCATTGTATCAATAACTTTGTACCATAATTTCAGTGTGAAAACAATAAAAGAAAAAGAAATAACAATCTAATTTTTCTTTTAGCACTTAATGATTACTTTTTTGAGATTTATTTATAAAATAATTTTGACACCAAAATATTTTCCCTCAATTTTGACTGTGTTTTATCTATTTGACTGCTAAAGGATTTCTTCTGTAAAATTTATTGTTTTGATAGTTATTAATGATTTTAGTAGCATTTAATTGTTAGCTGTTTGAGTTGTTTTTTATAAAACACTAAAAGCTAAACGTTCTTGTAAAACGCTACCTTAACATTAAAAGTTAAAGGATCTCTTCAGCAAAATTAATTGTTTTGACAGCTATTAATTGTTTTAGTTGCGTTTAGTCGTTAGCTGTTTGAGTAGCTTTTTATAAAATATTAAAAGCTAAACATTTTTATAAAACGCTAACTTAACATTTAAAAATTAGTACAAATGTCATATTACCGAATACTATAAAAAAAATAACATAGTTAAAAAGTTATTGCTGAACACTATCAAAATCAAATTGTTTCATGGATGGATATAAAACTTAATAGTGCAACCAATCATATGAATTAATTTGTGTTTCAAAATAAATGAATAAGATTATTAATTACACCAAAATTCAGGGATTAAAAAGTAATTCGCCCCTAATTATAATGTGTGTATATATATAAGTAATTCGCCCCTAATTATAATGTGTGTTATATATATATATATATATATATATATAATCTGAAAAAAAAAAAAAAACTTACAAAAGCTTAGTTGGCTCTCTACTTTTTTAAGTATTCATATTTTTCTTTTTTAACAAATTTTTGAGCTTTTTTTTTCTTTTTACTATTTTTTTTCTTTATTTTTATAATTTGATTGGCCATTAAAATATATTTTAAAATTTATTCATATTTATATTTAAAGAATTGTATTGATATTGCATCTTTGTTTGAAAATTGAATCTAACAATTTTTTTTTTTGACGAAAGAATCTAACAAATTTAATCATATTTTGCTATGTATCTTTTTATTTGAAAGCTTTTGAATTGCTCCTTTTTTTTTATCTCTCTCTAACCATATATCTACTTATATATTATTTGTATTTGTTATTCTTTTTATTTCATTACTGCAGAATCAGGTGAACTTTTTATTTTTTTTGCTTTCAGGTGAACTTTTTATTTTTTTTTGCTTTCTCTGGATGAAGTTTTTATTTTGGTTGTTTTTTTCTTGATTGAGTTTTTTTTAAAAAATTTTTTGGCTATTTTGTTGCTTCATACTTCTTTGATTTACATGTTATTTTGATTATTTTGCCTGCACTTTCAAATTATAGGTTGTTTTTAGGCAATAAAAAAATATTGCTGTGACTCGCTAAAATGCAGATTAAAGGTGAATTTTGATTTCTCATTAAATTTACAAAAAATTTTTGTATTTTTTTTAATCAACTTTGCTTGCCTTTCTAGTTTATCTTTTCCCCAAAATAATATAACTATGAATTTAGAAAAGAGTTAAGGAATTAAAAATATTAGCTTAAAAAATGTAAATCCATGGCTTTGACTTGTGAAATTATAATCTTTTGTTATTTATGCTATTTAAAAGTTTACTCTACCATTTGCCTGTTTTCTACGTTGCAGAGACAAAAGATTGGACAGCAAAATGATAGAAAGTTAATTCTAAACATTTATTTATTCCTATTTGAATTTGGATTTACAGTTAAAATCCATGGATACATGTAGTGATACAAATACCAAGACTATTAGATAATTTATTTCCTAATTTATTATGAAACAAAATGAATTATGATATAATGCTGTTTTAGATGCTGTTTTAGATCTTAGTTTGAGTTGCACAAGGATGTTGTGTGTTCGTTTATGATATAATGCTCGTTTATGATATAATGCTGTTTTAGATCTTAGTTTCAAATTTGGCTATTCTTGGCTAACACCAAGTCATGGCTTCTTGAACTCTCCTCTCATTTATCCCCCTATTTTGGGCATTTTCCTTTGCTATTATAGAGTTTAAGATCAAGGGGTATCCGGTTCCCTGGTCGTGACAATGAGAGTTTGGCACGTATCTTTACCCCTCCTCGTACAGTTTCACCACCGGAAGTGGATGCAAATCTTGCTTAGCAGATTCAGCATGATATGCCCGTGGTAAGCTTTACAGCTGAACAAACTAAGGAAGCATTTGATGTGGCAAGAAATAGCATTGAACTTCTCACAATGGTGTTATCCTCTTCACCCAAACAAGATAACAAGATGCTTTACAGGTACTTTTATGTTGCAAGTTGTTGTTTTCTTATTAATTTAATGTAGATATTCTGGCTTGAATTTGTTGTGAATATTTATTCTTGTTTCTCCTGGTCTTTTTTTCTTTAACTTGGTAAAGAAGATCTTGGATCAACTTGCCAAATCAATTCAATTATTTGCTTGCACTGCATTCAGGCCTGAGTTTTCTTTAGATGTTTAATTCATGCTTAAGTTTACTGACTATATGAGCAATATGTTAGTGCCAACTGCCTGATAAATTGGAAATGACAAGTTTTAGTCGATTCTTGATTTATTTGTGACCCAAACCTCTGCAAATCCAGGAATGAGGCCTTTACAGTTTTATAATCTGTAGCCGCTCAGCTTCATCAAAGACACTCTAGTGTCCTTTATAGCTTGATAACTTGGTCTAATAAGGCTTATTCTAGATGCTAGAAGTTTCTTCTTGTCCTTCAATCAGTTCAGTCTTCTCAACATTTATTACCTTTAACACTGAATTAGTGTGCACTCATGTCCTTGCCATGAACTATTATTCAACTTTCTTTTCTAAGGCACCTATTAGTTAGTGTGTGTGTGCATATTATGAAGGGAAAAGGTGACATAGATACCACTCCTTTGGCTATCTATATAGGTGCTTCCGAGTTGGGAGGGATTTGATATTTAATTGTCGGCATTGTTGGTATGTAACAATGATTGGGGTTTGGGCATTAGAAGAAAGCAGTGATTTGTCGTGAGACTACTTCTTGATGTCATCTTGAGGAATTCCCTGGAGTTGATTTGATTAAAATATTTCACTTAAGAGAAAAGGGGTTGTTCATGATACGGATCCATCATCACTCGTCACTGGATCGCAAGGAGGCATGGTGAACGACGAAGGAGATCCATTGGTGCTTCCTATTGGACCGATTACAAGGCATGGTGAACGACGAAGGAAGATCCATTGGTGCTATCCTATTGACGCGATTACTAAGGAGCCGTGCCTAAGCGATATGGGGCCAGCCATAAGCCATATCATTATTTGTTCAAGCCCAAATAACACAAGAACTTCATGATGTCGCATTCAACAAGTGTTGTGAGGAACTTGAAGGCATTCCTAGGCTTTTAATGTTGTTGGTGGCATATGAAGTTGAAGCACTCCAGTAAATTTGTTTGACTTGCTACAGTGGAGGAAAGCACGCCTGCTACAGTGGAGGAAAGCACGCCTGCTACAGTGCCCGTTTCAATTAGTTTGACTTGCTACAGTAAATTTGACTCGCTACAGTGACATCGACTTAAAGGCTTGGGGTGACTTAGGCGTGTTTTGTGTGTTTTATGCTTTGTTAAACCTAGATTCCTTATTTAGTATAAATAACTTGTCTTCCATGTAAGGACAAGACGGAACTTTTGATTTTTGATAAACTTCATGTTGTTCAAGCTTTGCTTGTTGCTCCTTTGCTTAGAGTGAGAGTGAGAGATTGCTTCCCTCTATATTGCATCCAAGAATTAAGGGTAAAGCTTATCAACTTTTTGTTGGGTGTTATCTGTTCTTTGCTTGATATTGTGTTACCGTTCCTGAGCGTTTTAATCGCTCGATTATTGGTGTTCCGTTTCATTATAAGTTTCATTATAAACGAGGGGTGCCATAGAGGCGAACTTACATCTCATTCTTTGATTCGATCCGTATCAGTTCAACTATTTTTTGCTTGTCTTCATGTAGCTTAGAAACTCTGGTATTTGTATTTGTCAGTTTTTTCATTTTTTACATTTTCTGAAGTCTAACAGCTGGCTTGCGTATTTTGTTTGGGCTTGTAGGGAAACATTTATAGGCTGCTAGTATTGCATGATGTATTCATGATATATTCTTTGAGTCTCACAGAGTCTTTAGTAATGGAAGATGATGTATGCATAAGATTTTAATGGAAGATGATTACAAGCCCACTATTCGACCACAAAGGAGGTTGAATCCGGCTGTGCAAGGGGTAGAAGGAGGTTGAATCCGGCTATGCAAGGGGTAGAAAAGAAGGAAGTGATAAAGCTACTTGAAGCAGGTATTATTTATCCAATTTCTGATAGTGCATGGGTGAGTCCAGTTCAGGTAGTTCCTAAGAAAGGGGGATGACTGCTGTGCAAGTAAGTCCTACTCCTTATACTTTGATCTTTTTGTTTCATTCAAGTAAGTCCACTTCTTTTACTTATTTAAGTTACATCCCATTCTACTACCCCACTCTGGATTTAAATGGCTCGAACCGGGTTCTTGTTCGGCCCAACTCGACTCGACTCTATGCAACGATTCGATTCAGTAGGATGTTACAACTGCAGTAAAAAATGTGAATAATGAATTAATTCCCACTAGGACAGTGACTGGATGGAGAGTATGCATCGACTATAGAAACTTAAATCAACCACTGGGAAGGATCACTTTCCCTTACCTTTTATTATTCAGATGTTACAAAGGCTAGTAGGGAATAGATTTTATTGCTTTTTAGATGGATTATTTGGTTATTTCCAGATCCCTATAGCCCCTACGGATCAAGAAAAAGCAACCTTCACGTGTCCTTATGTCACATTTCCCAATAGGCGCATGCCTTTTGGGTTGTGTTACTTGTGTAATGACATGATTGAGAAATGAATGGAAATTTTTCAAACTTATTCATTGAATGCAACAAATTTCCAAAATTTACGCGAAAATAAAGGAGAGAAAACTTAAATTTTGGCTCTTAGTTGTTTAAACTTGAATAATTTTTCAATTTAAATTCAAAATTAAAAGTCAAAATTTGATTTCTCCAAATTTAAATAAAATTCAGAAAGTAGTGCCCAAATGCAATACATTGCGGCCAAAATGAAAAAGAATTTGGAGCCAAATTTTTTGAGCTTACAATCAAACTCTTCGACTTCTAAACATTGGCCACATGTAAATGGAATTACAGTTGATGATCTGATTCAAGGAAAATCTATTTACCTCTCGAAAACATCCATATAGGTCATACAATATCCAAAAATGACCATTACTTTGCATCCTCTAGACTTGAATCCTGTACATAATAAAGCAGAAATGGCTATGGTTGTCTACAATATGAGTGATCCCCTAAAATTCGAGTTTTAGGGTGAGTTTGAAGGCACAATTTTTTTAAAAAGTGCACTCTAGCAAAATGTGTGACTACTTTACATTTTGAAAAGTGTACAACTAATAATAATAAGGCAACATTGTGGTTTACGAAAGAGTATAACCATTATAAGAAATTGAAAAAGTTCACAACTAAGAATGACAAGGCCACAGAATGGCTTATAAAAGTGCACAACTAATAATTAAAAAGCGATAAAGTGGCTTACAGAAGTTCAAAACTATTAACTACCATAGAGAAAAAAAAAACAATTGAACAGGTGCACAAGTACTAAAAATATAGCCACAAAATAGCTTACAGAAGTGCACAATTATTAATTAAAAGACCACAAAGTAGCTTACAAAAGGTTAGAACCGTTAACTAAAAAAAAAAAAAACTATTGTAAAAGTGCACAACTAATAATTAAATGGCATAAAGTAGCTTACAGAAGTTCAGAATCGTTAACTAAAAAACCATTGAAAAAGTGTACAAGTACAAAAAACATGGCCACAAAATGACTTACAAAAGTGTACAACTAATAATTAAAAGGCCACAAAGTGGCTTACAGAAGTTTAGAACCGTTAACTACACAGAAAAAAATCATTGAAAAAGTGCAGAAGTACTAAAAATATGGACACAAAATGGCTTATAGAAGTGGCACAATTAATAATTAAAAGGCTATAAAATAGCTTACAAAAGTTTACAACCGTTAACTAACATAGAGAAACCAAAAACTATTGAAAAGTGCACAAATACTAAAAACAAAAGGACACAAAGTGACTTACAAAAAAATAAAAAATAATCAGAAAGTGCAGAATTACTACCAATAAATCCACATTAACCTATTTATTATCATCATTCTTACCTAGATCAACATTAATAGCATCAAGTATGCCCTCCATAATTTTTCTTACTGGGTCATCTATCTCATCACTTGCAAAAAGATCTTGAAAGTTAACAAATTTCCATTTTGTTTATGGTTCTTGTGTAGGAGGTTGGGTCACATCTGAGTCTACGAGTACTTGATGATCACTACCTTCAAGTGCATCTTTACTTTTTTGACAACTTTTTTCTTCGGTAGATGTTTCAAAAATCTCAAAATACTGACCCATTTCTTGGTGAAAGTGCCTCAAATCAGCAACAAAAGACTAAAACTCTTCAATTTGTGCACTATTTTTTTTTATTTGCTCAATGTTTTTATCTATCTTTTCCACCAATGTGGCTAAAAGAGTAGTAATTGGACCCAATTTTTTTAGAATCTCAATATTATTGTCTCCAACTGAAGACACTCTTTCAGCTCTTCTTGGAAGAGTAGCTGGCTCCTTTAGTATACGATTTTCATATTGTCTCCAACTGAAGACACTCTTTCAGCTCTTCTTGGAAGAGTAGCTGGCTCCTTTAGTATACGATTTTCATCTTTGGATCCCACTCTAAGACATACCTCTTAATTATTGTTAGATAATACCTCCGCATTTAAATTTGTCAGGTAAACAAAAACTTAAGAGGCTGTGTTTTATACCATTCTATTTACCTTTTATATTTATTTTCCTCAAAAAGAAAATGTAGAAAATTTTTATTTGAAGGCTTTGTTTTGTTTTTCTTTTTCACGTTTCTCATAATCATATTTGAAAATGTAGAAAATTTTTATTTGAAGGCTTTGTTTTGTTTTTCTTTTTCACGTTTCTCATAATCATATTTAAATAAATTTATCTATTAGTAGGGTGCATTATTACATCGCTTAACCTCCTAAAATTAACCCCTATAATATCTTAAATAAAATAAAATACGCAACAGGTTGCAACCATGGAATCCGCTCCTACAAAGTTGCAGCAATGTAACCTCAAATAGGCAGCCTTGTGCCACTCGTAGGTGCGCTAATTATATTAGGTATTAACAAACTAACATAAAAATAAAATTGTAATTATATTATATAAATTTTCTCAATTACATTATTAAATATAATAATAAAATCTTAATTTATTCTATTTCATTAATTATATTTTTTATTATATTATATATTTAATTACATTATATTGCATTATCTCTAACTAAACACGGTATAACCTAAAAACTTACTTATCATTATGTTGTGTTGTTTGAGTCAATAGTGAAGTCGTGTCGTTTTTGTACTCAAGTGATAATAGAGTTTCAATGAGACAATAGGTATACCTGACAATAATTTATAAACATACCTGGCCACCTGGCTGGGGCTAAAGGTTGTTTTAATTTATTTATGCGCACGTGCAATAAAAAAGAGATCATGAGTTATTTCATGTCCTGCTTGCGCTAAAGAAACTAACTACCCTTCAAAGCATCAGTTAATCAGTAAATAACAATTAATTTAATAATAATAAACTTCAGAAAAAGTACTAAATTAAAACTTCAATTAAGATTTTGAATTAATAATTAAAACTTCCAGAAAAAAAGTTAACTAAATTTAAAACTTGCATCAGCAGTTTGATATTAAACTTATTGAAGCCAAGATATCCCGCGGCTCGGCCTGCTTTCTTAATTAATCTATTAATATGGATATATAGTTAACCTATTATGTTTAGGTCTCACCTTTCAAATCAGGGACATTATATTTTTCATTATCAAAGCCAAACACAAACGGCTATTAAAGAGGTATTAAATTTAAAACAAGGTAGAATTAATGATTGATCGTATTGATAACTAAATGAGAATATTTTATTCCTACTTGTTTACCTGAATTATTATCACGTTGTCATACCTTAAAATCCAAGTTTTCTATCATCGGCACTATTAAATTTGTTCACTTAGAAAAAATTTTCATCAAGAATATGGGACTTTTGGCTATACAACATTAAGTGTCGGCAAGGCCAGCCAGCGCCTGACAAAGGACCATCGGATACCAGAAACTGCAATAAACATCGGGACCTGGACATAGTTGTTGGACCTACGATAAATCTGAGTGAAGACAGACTAGACAATAGAGGTTGATAGGGGTTTACTATCCTAACTACACAAAATCTATGATTATATATAATGCTGGTGAATAAAAGGAAACGTCATTGAGAAAAATATAACACAAAGAATTTTATAACTTACACTCCAGATTCATATTAAAGATTCTCTTAAAATTTATTTGAGAAAATAACTGAGTGAATAAAAGGGGGAAATTGCTCAATTATATTATTATAAAGTTGCAACGATTAATAAGATAAGGGCTATTTTGGAAAAAAAATTTAAAAAAATAAATGGGCGAAGTCTTATCTTGAACAGATGAATTTAGGGCTATTTTATTATTATTTTAATAATAGTTATTTAGGAATTTTTAGTTGTAATTTTAAATTACTTAAATTAATTATTTTACTTTAGGTTTATCTGCATGTTTCTTGTTCAAAAAAAAAAAAAAAAAAAAGATAAGGGAAGTTAACATTATTGAAGATGATAGGTGCTATTTTTATAGTATTTTTAATATAGTTCTTATTAGGAATTTTAGTAATTTTAATTACTTTAATTAATTTTTATTTAGTTTTATCTATGTTTTTGTTCAAAGTTTCATTGAATCATAATCCACTTAATTTTAAAGAAATTTACAGAATTTTGACACAGAAAAGAGCAAATTAAAGCAAAACATTCAAGCCCTAGCAGGCCCTGCCTGTGCACATTAGCACGCCCGTGCCTAAGAAGACCTCAGGGGGTGCTTAAGCTATGATGCATTTCATCCTGGAAAGTCAAAGCCTATCATGCCCTACCCGTGCTATGGGGCATGCATGTGCCGTAGAATTTTCTCTGGACGTATTGCGCAGCACGGCCCGTGCTGAACCAACCAAGGAACTCAGGCTCTGGCACGCCCAGACAGTGCAAAACAGCACGCCCATGCTACAAATTTGATTATGTCCTAAATTGAGAACGCCAGCCAGTTTCTATAACTTACATGGGCCCACCTCTGATTTTTTCTTATGTGCAAAACAAGTTCTAATCCTATTTAGGAAGATGGAAAAAGTCCTAATTGAGAAGAAATCTAAAGCCTAAATAGTTTCATATCTCCAAAAAGATCTCTTACTTAATAAGGAGTCTATTTCCTAAACAGAGTCAAATTTTCTCCCAAGAAGTCTATATAAAGAGAGGGGCCATTTATTATAGAGGCATCTCTGGTCTTTGACAATTTCTGTTCGACTGTTTCTTTTCCCTCTCAAAGACTTCAAGCATTCAAGATTCGTGCAAAAATTCAAGGAAGCCGTCTCGTTATATGTTGCCTAGTTTTTATTTCTAAACTCTTAATCTTGTTTTACTTTTCATTATTCACACTTATTATGAAATTTTGTTCAAGTATTATTGGGTTTTATTTAATTACTATGTCGAACTAAATCTTCATACTAGGGATTTGATGTAGCTTGAATTCTTTTCCAATTTATAATATTATCTTTATTAACTAATCTTTCATCTACTTTAGGGATTTCGATCTGTAGGTTGAATTCTTTTCCATTCTATAATTGATGTAGCTTGAATTCTTTTCCAATTTATAATATTAGATTTGTTTTTCTTTGTTCAAAGTATAATTTATTATTGAACTTAATGCTTTGAGGCAGAATTTTTCCCCTGGATTGATTTATTTCATTAATCACTATCGGAAAAAGAGTTTTTCATATGAAAAAGGTAACAAATTACATGAGAATAATAACTTGATGTCGAAACTATATGATTTGACTCACGAGGGGTTTTCATAAGTTAATAATCTTAAGTTATGAATTCGCAAAACAAACCACAAAACTGAAATAAAACTAGAACTATATAGTTCTGTGTGGGTCACATTTGGGGGTTTCCAGTATTTGTTTATATGCGCATATATTCATTTCTTTAATATACTGGGTAAATAATATTACCACTGTAACCAAAGTAGTTTTCATTATTAATTCAGATCATCCTCTCAATTCTTTTCTTTTATCTAGCAATAAAAATAATTTATTATTATTTTTAATTATAGTTGTATATAAATATTGATTTGAGATTGAGGACAGAGGTTGAAGATTGAGTAATGATTTGATTTTCTTTTTGGGCACCTATTCGAGGATTGAAGAATATGAGTAATGATTTGATTTTCTTTTTGGGCACCATATTTAGGATTAAATTTTAAAAAATCAGCATTTCGATATAAATTAGCAAACTAAAGATAAGTGGGCTCTTAAAAGATTGCCTTTGGAATTTTTGTTTTCGAGAAGCCCACTTATTTCATGCAAGTAGTTTGTAAAATTGGGTTGAATTTTGTTTTGAGACCACTTCATTACAAGTAGTTTGTAGATACAAATTAACCATTTATATTTATTTTAATCTAAACAAAACTCATACTTTGATATTATATAGATAAAAAAATAAATATATAAAGAAAATGATCAACTTACAATGCACGTTGTAAAAAAAAAAAAACTAGTTTAAAAGAAGATTGAAATACCCTTTGTGAATAACAAATGTATGAGCAACAAGTATTCAAACATCATATAATATAGTCCGCCACAATTTATCATTCAGCAATCCGAACATCAACACTATTTTATATAATAAAATCACATTTCAAAATAAATATAACCCATCAATATTTTTATCTTAAAAACATGAAATGTAAAGAGGTGATAGGTTTATTTTTTATAATTTTTATAATATAATTTTTTATAATATAATTTTAATTATAAATATAACCCATCAATATTTTTATCTTAAAAACATGAAATGTAAAGAGGTGATAGGTTTATTTTTTATAATTTTTATAATATAATTTTTATTATAATTTCTACTTGTCCGTCACAAAAAAATAGTCTCACTCTTTTTTCATACAAATTAAGAATGAATAGTTAAATTAGTTTAAATATATCAGTTATCCTTCTTTTTCATTTATACCCTTATATTAAAATTTTTTTGATTAATGTTTATAGAGTTTTTCAGTAAAAAAAATTAATATCTCCGCACATGTTTCAATTAATTTATATTATTTTATATTTATATTTTGACTGAATATTTTGTAAGTCTACTTATATTAATTGTTGGCAGAATATAAGAAAGTTAACAAAAACCTATTTCCGAAATAGAAATGACACTATTATTTTGGGGCATTCATTATAAAAAGTGAGATTATTTTTTTAGAACTGAGGGAGTAGTATTTTATTTATTTTAGATAGTCTTTATTTAGTTTTATTTATATTTTATTTAATTATTAATTTTTGCTTCCTTTATTATTTTGATTTCGTTCTAGAAGGTTTTTATAGAGAATTAGAAATTTGCTAAATATCAAGTTAAAAAAAAGGGAACCGCAAAGATAATTACCTAATTTGAGTTCTAATTCTAATTGGTCAATTGGACTCTTAATTTCAGAAGAAATACAAGACTTAATCGTTTTCTTTTGTGATTAGATTTCTTCCTCTGCAAATTAAGTGGTTTTCCTAATTAGACTTAAAAAAGCTTTAATAAGTTTATATAAGGAGAGATCTCTGCCGTATCTAAACAATTTTAATACACGGCTTGGGCATGCTACGCTCTGAGTCTCTATGTTAATTTCTCTTCAATCCCGCACTGGGGTGTTGAGTTGAACGCCTAAGACGTGCCAGCCTTTGAGAGTTTTATTTCACTTTGCTCTTTTCTATATCAAAATCCTATAAAATTTCTTAAAATCAAGTGAAATATGATTCAATGAAACTTTGAAAAAAAACATAAATAAATTAAATAGAAACTAATTAAAATAATTAAAAATACTAAAAATCCTAATAAAAACTATATTAAAAATACACTAATCAATTTGTTTTCTAAAGACGGTACACTCTATCAGCGTATATTTGGTTGGCCATTTTAATTGTAAGCAGAAATAATGTTAATCTTGCACTAATGCCGATTAGGTTCCTTCTAATAAATGAATGGATCAAGTCATAAACAATTAGCAAGTCACTGTGTCACACAAGATTACAGAATCCAAATAATTGGTGAGAGAAATACTTAATTATTAAAATCTCATCGAACATAAAGCAATAATGGATATTGATATTGATAGGTTAAAGCATGGCCAAACATGTTACAAATACTGATTGATAGATTAAAGCATGGCCAAATATAAAAACATGAAATGTAAGGAGGAATTTTTTTTATTATTATTAATTATATATATGGCCCAAAACATGTTACAATTACCTTTGAATTGATAGCATTAAAAAGCATGGCCCAAATAATAAAAACATGGAAATGTAAGGAGGAATTTTTTTCTATTTATATTAATTATATCTATAATATATATATATATAATAATACTATAATATAAAACTACCACAGAGCCGGCATTTTTTGTTCAACTATAGGAATAAAATTAACTTGATGTGGTTGTTTAACGGCCGTTCGGGTAAAGGAATTTACAGTTGTACCAAGTAGACAACTTTTATATATAAACACACAGAGCCGGCATTTTTGTTCAACTTAGAATAAAATACTTGATGTGTTGTTTAACGGCCGTCGGGTAAAGAATTAAGTTGTACCAAGTAGACAACTTTAACAAAGTATCAAATGATGTTTGGATGCAAGTGATTCAAGTGATAGATAATGATTGTTGTTATACTTGTATAAGATTTTTTTTTCTTTTGAAAAAGGAAAATATATTTTCATAAATGTATAGCAACCAATACTGAAAATTCAAAATTTTACGGTTTGCAAGACAAATACATGTGACAGAAGATTGCAGAATCCAAATAATTTTTGAAAGAAATACTTATCAGGATCTCATCAAACAAAAAGAAAAAGGTTGGATATCCACAACCACTACATATAATTTTACTTTTTTTAATCGGCAAAATAAATTTATTTTATTATTTTAAATTCAGAAAAATTTAGCTTATTCAAAAAATTATACTCAGCCACAAACACTTCTCATTTACACTCATACTAGCTTGCTCTAAATGAAAAAAATCTGAAAAATCTCAACATACATATAAAAATAAAAACTTTAGATAAGATGATAATTTCTGTAGCTATGAATTAGCCTAAACAAAACATAGAAATTATAGCAAAAGCAAGAATATCCACTGCACTACCCTTCTCCTCAACCTTAACATTGTCTTCTGTTGGTAAGTGCACTTACTCTTGTCCCGCAAATAATAGAAAGCTGATGGCGAGTGATAATTATAATTTATTGTGTCATCCTTTCCCAAATTGCTGACACTGATTGTGCTATGTGTCCATTTTTATGAAGAAGAAAAAGCTTTGTCTTGCATCTTACGAATAATGGTTTCTTGGCTTCTTGTGCTTGTGTGATTGTGGTCATGAAAGTAAGATCGCAGAAACTTACTAAAACGTGGAGAAAAATGCCAAATATATAAATTAATCCCTATATTTTAGGGATATACTGTTAGATTCTAAACTTTGTGATAAATCTATTATATTCTTAAAATTACAAATTTTAATAATATTTTATTCCTTTTAATATTAGTTATATTAATTTTTTTTAATGTTTTTGGTATTTACGTGCAAAATGTTTACTTAATGTGTTATTAGCATAATTTTTGAAACAATAATTTTCATATATTTTAACTATCTAGTAAATTTTAATCAATTCAATTTTACGAATTCGATTTTTCAATAAAATAATTTTTAAAAGCTGAAATATTGTATGGATATAATTTTATAAATTAAAGTATCAAATATATCAAAATCTATATATCTATATAATATAGAAAAGAAAATCAGTTTCCATTATATAGAAGCCAAGTGTAAGCCTATAAGATTGCCACGTGTGAAAAAGAACAGTAGGGACCAACAAGTTTTATCAATTATTCAAAATTAAAAAAATAAAAAATAAGAACAGTAAGGACCTTTAACTTGTTTATGATATCAAGCGGATTACACGGGTTGTATATGGGTCAACACGAACTACTTAACTTGTTTATAATATTAGTTGGGTTAAATTTATCGTGTTCCTATCACTTGCCTAATTTTCGTATCGTGTTCATGTTGATAAATTTAAAATAATATTAAATTGATAGTATTTATGTTGACCGTAATTATGTTGCGTGTTAGGTGAATTGGTGTCGAACCTGACAAACCAACCCATTTTGACACCCCTAGATTATACCATGCATAGTTTTTTTTATTGCATACTTTGGTAAAAAGCTTCGCAGGATACTTAAGAAAACACATCTTAGCATTTTAACTTTCTTTTAACATATCTCAATGAGATACAATTTTGTAATACATTTCATGATTATTTTATTATACAATTTTATTATTTTTGAATGATTTTATAAAAAATTATTTTTTCATCTAATATTGCTCCCACGTTACGTAAGTTCTAACACTGGCAAAAATTAAAAGTGCTACCATATTTTGTACATATAAATACAGAGATAAATTTATACATTGTGCTGCATAAAAATAATTATGGAACCTATCTAAAACCCTATCAAAAATATGGATGGAGGACAACCTTTTATCAACGCATGAGTCGGGATAAATTTAACAATTTACTTAGTTTTACCTAAATTTACAAAAAATATATATATTTTTTACAAAAAGATTAGAAAATTTTACAAAATATTAGTAATCAGAACTATTATTCTATAAACAACTCTTTAATAAAAAAAAAAGAAGCATTTTTTACAAGATCTTTGATAATATTACAAAATATTGATAATATGAACTCTTATTTTGTGAATAATCCTTTTACAAAAAATAACTACTTTTAACAAAAATATAGGCAATTGGAGCTATTATTCTCTAATCTAATAATTTTTAAAAAAATAGAAAACATTGGAAAATGTGAACAACCAAAGTCCATAGCTTTTGTTTAAAAAAAATAACCACTTTTATAATGTTTAGGACTTATTATAAAATATTGGTACTGAAACTATTATTTAGTAATTTGGCAATTTCATAAGAAAGAACCATGTTTTACAATTACCTTTTACTCAAAAATAACTATTTTAACAAAAAAATATAGGCCAATTGGAAGCTATCTATTCCTCTAATCTAATACATTTTTTAAAAAACAATAGAAATAACCATTGTGAAATGTGAGAACAACCAAAGTCCATAGGCTTTTGTGTAAAAAAATAACCACTCTATATATTTTAATGTTTAGGACTTATTATTAGAAAATTATTGGGTACCTGAAACTATTTATTTCGTAAATTTGGCAATTTTTTCATAAGAAAAGAACCATGTTTTACAGAATCTGTTTTAAAAAAACATTACAAATTTATAGATAAAAAATGCAATTTCAATTATTTTTATAAAATTCAATTTCATAAGAAAGAACCATGTTTTACAGAATTGTTAAAAAACATTACAAATTATAGATAAATGCATCAATTATTTTATAAATTCAACTAACCTAAAACCACAACTGATCGTAAAAAACCTTTTATCATGTTGTGACTAACCAATCATATTGAAAACAAGAAATGCATTCAGTCTGCAACACCATTACATACACTTTCTGTTCTTTTTTGGAGTTATGTTTCGTGTCTTGTTAAAAATTAATTCGATTGTTTCAAATAAAGTATTTAGGCAACTTATTTTTAAGTCTTGAATTAAAATATATATTAATATATATTTCAAATATTTTGATGAGGAAACAAATTATTTGTTCAAAAATTTTTAAGCAAAGATATTTAATAACTGTTTGGCCGAAAGACTGATTTATTACGAGCACATGAAATAGAAGTACATAAAGACACAGTTTATTTGCTCATAGCATTGAGATTCACACACACACACTCCAGTGGAGATAGTGGATCAGTCAAAGCCATGCTTATTAACATTACTTAAAAGGATAACACAAACACATACTTTCAGTCTTCATCCAGAAGCGGTAAAGGACTTAATTAAACCACGAGTTCCAAACTTGTGCAACAGGTGGATAAAATGAGCTGATATGCACCCCAGCATGACGGTGTTGCATGGACATAATACCCAACATTCCAAGCACCGACTGGATTGGAGACACAGCCATCGCTTAATATTAGAGAGCTTTTGAAATATGAAGACGAAAGAATGTAAAGAGTAGTGTGGTACTTCAAGTGTTGCTTAAGTGGGTTTTTATAGACATGCACCCACTCGCAATCTAAAGCTGGGGACGCATTTCAAATTTTTGGGGGACACATTTTAAATTTACAATCGTTCACTTATGGGCGGGACACATTCGTAATAATATATAAGAACTTATATATACCTGTTTTGTAGACTCCACTTATACATTAATTAGACTGTTTAAAACAAATAAATCATGGTTGTAGAATTCATTTATAAATTTATTCCAAGTAGAACTCATTTGCAAATGAATTTGTCATATTTGGTATGCTACAATTTAAAATAAAGAATTCAATTGAATTCCACAAAGTTATGTTTGAAATAAATTAGTTTTTATTTCTTATAACACTCTTGACATAATAATTTAATAAAAATAAATAACAAACACTAATTAAATTTATTATGAACAATATAATAACTTGTCATTTTTTATTAGAATATAAATAATAAACTTCATATAAATAAGTACACTAATATTTCATCATATTTAATTGATGTTGTTGATTTAAGTAATTAATTTCAAAACTAAAAAAAATATTAAGAATATTACTATCATTTTTAATTGCATTTGAAAATAATTGTTGTACTCAGTTTTTATAGTTTGGAATTTTTCAAAGAAAATAAATAAAAAGGAAAAAAAAAGTAAAAATAGCTGAGTTTATAGTTGAGGGTAATTTTATCAATAAAATTTTCAATAGTTAATTTTTTGGAATTTGTATACAAATTCTATCAATTTTAGTAGAGTTTGAGTTAGGCATATCCAATTCCATAGAATTCAAATCAGTATTTTTTTTCATTCCTAACACAAAATTTTGGATTTCTAAACAAATTTCACAAAATTTTATGGAATTCGTTTATTCCACATATGTTTTAAATAAATCGAAAATAATTTTTTTTAATATAGGTATCTTTAATCATTCACTAGAAAAATATAAAATAATAATAATTTTTAAAAAAAAATTTTTAATTTGATATATAGGTTGTCCTATACACCAAGTAGGCAAATCTCATCCATGAGTTACATTTTGATGCCATTTTTCTTTATTTACCCTTAATTTCTATAGACAGATATTTATATAATTATTGACTATGTACATCTAATAATTATAATTAGTGCATTTATATAGACAGGTACTTATATAATTATTGACTATGCACATCTAATAATTATAATTAGTGCAAATAAACGTAAAATCTCCTTTGATAGTGAAAAATAAAAAGAAAAATAATTTTTCAAAATTACAGTTAGAGATTGTTTTAGTGGACTAATTCATCTTAAATAATAATTAAAAAATTGATGCATCTCATAAGAATATGAGCACATATGCATTTTACTTTTGTATAAAAATTAAGTAATAGGCTAAATAATCAGTTAAAGTCATCAAACAATTAGTTTAAAATATTTAAATTTATACTATTTTTTTAAGTAAATAAATCATTTTCATTTACAGGAAGCCATATATATATAAATCATTTTCATTTACGAATTTTGATAATATCTTATTCCCTTCGACACGTAGTAATATTAATTTTTGGATGTTTTTGGTGCATCTTCATAAGAATATTGAGGCACAACTATGGATTTTACTTTTTGTATAAAAATTAAGTAATAGGTAATAATCAGTTAAGTTCATTTCAAACAATTAGTTTTAAAATATGAGCACATATGCATTTTACTTTTGTATAAAAATTAAGTAATAGGCTAAATAATCAGTTAAAGTCATCAAACAATTAGTTTAAAATATTTAAATTTATACTATTTTTTTAAGTAAATAAATCATTTTCATTTACAGGAAGCCATATATATATAAATCATTTTCATTTACGAATTTTGATAATATCTTATTCCCTTCGACACGTAGTAATATTAATTTTTGGATGTTTTTGGTATTTATGTGTAAAATTTTTACTTGATGTGTGGTTAACATAATCTTTAAAACAATAATTTTCACATGTTTTAACTATCTAGTAAATGTTTAATAAATTCAACTTTACAAATTCGATTTTGCAATAGAATAATTTTCACAAACTGAAGCAGTTTATTAGTACAATTTTATAAATTGATGTATTTAATATTTCAAAATAAAAATTAAAAATGCTATAATATTTTTTACTTAAAAATACAGAGATAAATTTATGCATTATGATGTAGAAAATAATTATGGAACCCAATCCAAACTATCACCACCAACTTCTTCGGCCGCCATCTTTTCTCAAAAGAAACAGTGACCCTTCTTATAAATGTTTTAATTTTTTAATAACATTCTACCCCTCTTAATATTAGTAGTGATAGTTTTTTTTTTCTTTGTGTGTGTGTTTTTTGTATTTACAAGTAAATATTTACTTGATGTGGTTAATATAATTTTTGCAACAATAATTTTTATATCTTTTAATTATTTAATAAGAATTTAATCAATCAAATTTTATATATTAGAGTTTTTAATAGAATAATTTTTACAAATTAAAGTATGGAATAATTTTTACAAATTAAAGTATTTAATTATATATTTTTTATAACAAATTAAAGTATTTAATTAATATAATTTTTATAAATTAAAGTGTTTAATAAATTTAAGTAAAAATTTTTATAAATAATTTACGCATTGGACCCACGAGAAAAACAATTATTGAACCCTAGCCAATGGAATCCTTTCCAAAGCCCTATCTAAATTATGGTGCCTTATCCTCATAAAGTTATATAAATTATTATTATTATTTTCTCTATTCATATAAAGCTAATGTCATTTATTTATCTAAAATATATAAACATTAGTTTTATTATCTCTATTAAAATACTATGTACGCTTTTTTTTTATCTCTTCTCTATTTAGTATTATTTTTATATTTTATTATTTTCTCTATCCGTATAAATTTAATATCATTTAGTATTATTTATTTATTATATACTTAGATATTATATTTTTATTTCAATTGACTGGTATTTACATAATAAAATCAATCAAGATTTTTAATTTAACTTTGAAATTTTAAAAAATTTAATAACATTATTTAATTTGTTTGTCTTAGATTTTATATTTTAAAATTATTTATTATTTAACACAATATTCAATTTTGCTGCACTATGTTTTTCTGTGTCTTGCTCAATATTTTTTATCTCAAAAATCTTTTCCACCAATGTGGCCAAAAGAGATTTTTATCTATCTTTTCCACCAATGTGGCCAAAAGAGTAGTAATTGGATCCAATTTTTTCAGAATATCAACATTATTATCTGCAATTAAAGACACTCTTCCAGCTCTTCTTGGAAGAGTAACTAGCTCATTTAGTGTACGATTTTCTTCTTCTCTGCTCAAAGACATATAAATAAGGGTTAACTTTTGTGTTTATGTGACCTAAGTTTATAAAAACGATTGCTGTTACTGTAAAACAGAATAAAAAAAATAAATTGATAACTTGTCATTTGCAACATGCGTGTATTAAATGCTGAAAATATTTATGTCTGCTACTTTCGTTAATAGTTAAGCTTCATTCTTAAAAAAATATATATAATTCAAAAGCTTTCTAATCTTTTTAACTTGACTTGTATTTCAAAATTACTGTTTAGAGTTTCTCTATATAAAAAATACACCGAAAAGAAAATTTATAAAAAAAAAAAGGGACAGATTAATAATTAATCGATTCTTGGTACAGTTATCCACCTTTAACATAAAAAGTTGATGCACCTCATAAGAATATGAGTACTTTTGTATACAAGTTAAGTTGTCGGCAAGGCCACAAGCCTGATAAGACATGGAACCAATCCAATAAAATTGCCCGCACACAGTATTTGGAGTTTAAGTTTAGGGTTTACTAATAACTACAAAATCTATATATATAACTGTGAATAAAAGAGTTTAAGTTTAGGGTTTACTAATAACTACAAAATCTATATATATAACTGTGAATAAAAGAAATTGCTATTATAAATTATTATAAATCAAATTAATAAGATAAGGTTCATTCGGAAAAAAAAAAACAAAAAAAAACAAAAAAAGATAAAGGAAGTTAACATTATTGAAGAGATAAGGCTATGGCAATGCCCTACTAATAATCACATGTCCGACATTATTGTGCATTGTGTATCAAAAAAAAAATATATATATATTTTCATAATTTAAACTTTAAACTTTGTGTAATAATATGATTTAAATTATTTGTCAGGGCCCCAGCAATTTTTTTATTATATAATTTATTGATATGATTTTTTTTGCCCCAGTAATTTTTTTTATTATATAATTTATTGATATGATTTTTTTTAATTCCAATTATGACCAGAAAAATAACTACCACAATTAAATATAACAATAGTTCAAAATTAATTGTCAGCTATACCAATTATTTGTTTTTACCATATGCTCTCATTAAATTAATAGTAATGCAAAGCAAAGTTACAAACTATTGAAAATAATTTTTTCTATTTAACATCAGAAATCTTTCCCAGTAAAAGAAATTATTACAGTTTAAACTCGTAACTTTTAGTCATAATACAAAATTAAAATTTTTTCTATTTAACATCAGAAATCTTTCCCAGTAAAAGAAATTATTACAGTTTAAACTCGTAACTTTTAGTCATAATACAAAATTAAATTATTTATCCTAGGGCACCAATAATTTTATTTTTTTTATTAAAATGCAAAAAGAAATTATAGTATATCCATATGAAATTAAATTATTAATATCATTTATTTATTAATTTATAGCCAAATTAGAAGACTTGAGTATTTTGAATATCATCTACCTTAAATATATTACTCCAAAAAAAAAAAGCTATTTTTTACCAAAAGTTAGAAAACTTTACAAAATATTAATAATCATACCAATTATTTGGCAAACAATCCTTTTATAAAAGACATACATTTTTATAAAATATTTGAAAATATTGCAAAATATTGGTCATTATTGAAGAGATACATTCGGCAAAAAAAAACAAAGGACTCGTAATTATGATAAAACTATCATTCCTCCTAGCTCACATTTGATGTATAATCTCACTCCATATACTAAGTTAATAAAAAAAAAACAGTTTTTTTATTCGATTAATGAGGATATTTCTGACTGTTCGCAAAAAAAAAAAATAAAACAGTGACGATCTTTAAAAAAAAAACTTTATTGATTGGTTTGGTATATGAAAAGGTGTAGGTGTGTCTTATACTACAAATTAAGTACAAATTCTTGTTAAGGTGTAGGTATGTCTTCAGTGACAAGGAGCCAGGATTTTTTTTGTAGGGAAGTGAAAATTTATTTGTGATTTCATACTTTGTGTAGAAACTAAGAAATTAAACTTGATTAAAAAGTATATGAAAATAATATAATGATATAATTACACAAACAAATATATATTACATATGGTCAAATTTTTTAATGAAAATAGTATAAATGGCAAAAAATAATAAATATATA
The DNA here is from genome assembly GCF_014843425.1 of Jatropha curcas. The sequence goes on from NW_023590789.1 coordinate 24,728,426, forward strand.
TTTAATATAGATAACAACTTTCAATATGAAGAAACAATAACTTTCTAAAATCTATATATTAGAAATTATAATGAAAATAACAACTAGTGTTTTTAAAGTTTTAAATATATTATTGTAATTTTAAAGTTCAACTTAATTTTATATTATTTTTTAAATATATTATTGTAATTTTAAAATTTCAATCAACTTAATTTTATATTATTTTTTAAAATATTAAAATAAATCACGAATTATAATAATAAATTTATATCTTTCACATGTGTTTATTCAATAGATTTAGAAGTCTAAAATTTTTTTAGCCGGTGAATTTTAACTAAATAATCAATAATAACAATTAAATATAAATTTATAATACTGTTGTATCTTTTAATATTTATATGAATTTTTTGTGTATTCATAGAATGAAAACAGATTCAAAAATAAAATTTTAGAAAAATGTAAAATTAAATTAATTAAATTAAAGTTAATGCTATGAATCATTCAGCTGCAATAAAAAGTAATTCATAAGAACTGTGAAAAGTATGTATATAAACTAAGTAAAATAACTAGTTAAAACTATATAATTCATAAGTAAAAAGTAAATTACAAAAAAATATCATAAATCACAAAATTAAAAGTAAATATAATTGCAAAACTCATATAATTTAGAGCCATATATCTATGAACCAGTTATACACGAGTTGATGCGCGAGTCGTTCAATTTTGCATTTTTTAATTGATTTAGATAAGTAATTTTAAAAAATTAATTTGATTTATATGTTTGTTGCTTTTAACTTGAATAATTTACTTGTGTATTTTGATTAAACAATGAAAGGTAAAATTATATATTTTATATTTTTCTTATTTATTTTCTAATTTTTTTAAAACGGAAAATACTACTTGTATTAGCTTGAATCATAAAGTTGTAACAAAGGTTCAAGAACTGCATCTCAAACATGAAATTGGTCAAAATAAATTGAAACTCTAGCAAGTAAATGAGTTCTCTCGTTCGCTTAACGTCTGATCCACTTGACTTTAACATCATATTTTACTTACAGACTAGTTGAATTTTATAATTTATTTACAGAGTTAAGATAAATAAGTATTTATATATACATAAGTGCATGTTTTTAATTTTGTCAATCAACAATACTTTGTATTTATTTTTTATTGTTAATTCTGACTTTTGTCGAGAATTTGATTGGGTGTAGTCAAGTCAATTCTGAAAGTGAAGAAACCGACTTGGCAGATCTTGGAGTTGCTGATAGTGTAAACTGCTCGTGGAGGATCTATCAAAAGGTGGCGGCCAAGAAACCACCGCATTTCTAATTTATTTCTGAAGTATTTTGTTGCATTAGTTAGTATAAATGTTGGCTGTTCAATCTGTCGTTTGGATTATTTTCTGAGTAATTGAATTAGAAATAAAGCTGACTATTTTATTTCTCATGGATAAACCTAGTTAAATTAATGATTTTTAAAATAAAAATGTAAATTAAAATGCTTGCTTGAACAAAATGTTCTTAATAATTTTCTCAAATTCTTCCATACCATTTGTTTTGCTTTGGCTGATGCAAAACAATCACCTTATTGGTAGAAAACGCAAATTTAATAGAAAAATAAGGATATTTTGTATCCTTTCGTAAGTCTTTTAACGAAAAAAATTGAAAATATTGACCAAATGAAAAAATAATTAGAAAATATGAGGACAAAGTAAAATATTTTTAAAAACATAAAAATAGAGTAGTTAATTTTGGTCATAATACAGGAGACATTTATAATTTTCCATTTGCTTTATTTATGCACATGAGAAATAAAAAGCAATCTTCTCAAAAAAATAAAATAAAATAAAAAGCAATGGTTTATATTTTTTTAAGAAAGGAGAAATATTTATTCGTACTGTCACTAAAGGAGAAAAATAAAAATTTAAATTTTATGAATTCAATTTTATAGAATTAAATATAATTAAATTAAATTTCATAAAAAATATAAGTTTTTAAATTTTATGAATTGTCAATTTTAATAGAATTAAATATAATTAAATTCACAATTTTCAAAAATAAAAATTTAAATTTTATGAATTCAATTTTATAGAATTAAATATAATTAAATTAAATTTCATAAAAAATATAAGTTTTTCAAATGAATTTTACAAATTGAAATAATTCAAACTTTATAATAAAACTATTTGTTCTCCTAACTTTCTAAAATTATTGTGTAAAGTGTATTTTAGTAATAAAATCAAATAAATTTTTAATTTTTGTATTTAGTCTACATATGAAAACATCATTTATAAATAAATTTAAAATTTATTTATAAATAGAATAATACACTTTATAAATGAGATTACAAATATAGTTTCAATATATTTCACCGTGAACTTTAAGAAGATGTATAATTTCACTCTATTATAATAAATATATATATATATATTATATTATATTTTATAGTATAAATATAATATAGAGAAGGAGTATCACTATGTTGTGTTGTATGGTATCATGACGAGGTGAGAGAGAGAGAGACTGAGAGAGCTGCGGCGGTGGTTACGTCATCTCATTAGCTTATTGGCTATTTCAGTTATATAATCGAATTAATGACCTATTTTCGTTGACATTATACATAACTTAAGCCAAATAACGTATATTTCATATGTTGTGTGTTTGCAGGCCATAGTGAAGTCATGTCTTTTTTGTATTCAATTATAATGGATTTCAATGTTGACATTATGTTTCACTTAACAATAATTTATGTTTCACTTAACAATAATTTATAGACATGCCTGGCCACCTCGTTGGGCTAAAGGTTGTTTTTTCTTTATTTATGCACATGTCAAATAAAATGCAATGGTTCATATTTTTTTAAAAAAAGTAGAAATATCTATTCGTACTATCTATCACTTACGTGTGCGATGTATATTGCACGATCGTGGTCCACAAACTACATTCATTGAAGGCAATTATTGCATCATTCTCGACATTCGAATCTATTGTCGTACTCAACTCCTTTTTCTTGTTGTTGTAAGTATCCATGATAGTGCATGATAAGAATTTAACTCGTATGAATTTATTTTATTTTGGCGAGGTAGATAATTATTATTAAAATGTCAAAATATAAGTTCATTTCTGTAAATTTGAGATTGTTATACATAAATTTTAAGGGTAAATTTATGCATTAGAACTGTGTTCAGCAACAGTTTTTTCAAGTAACTTTAGCGTTTTGACCAGTCAAAACTGTAAACATTATTCTTTATAATGTTCGGTAATAAATAGTTTGAACTAACTTTTAGAAATTAAAGGAACGTTTTATAAGAAAAGTTAATCCATGTAACGTTTAGCTTTTAGCGTTTTATGAAAAGTTACTAAACCAGCTAATAGTTAGATGTTATTAAAATAACTAACAGCTACCATAACAACTAATTTACCAAACAAACCTAGGATTATAGTTTTTTTTTTTGTAGCTCTTAACTCTTGTCTGGAATAAATGAATTTCACAGCAAGATTTTGTGAAATTCATTTATAAATCTAAATTTTTATATTTGTTGTGACAAAAATAAAAATTTAAATTTTACAAATTCAATTCGATAGATTTTAATATAACTGAATTAATTTTATAACCAAATTGTAGATTTTACAAACTTAAACAATTCAAGCTTTCTGACAAAACTTTCAGCTTTCTGACAAAACTTTCCATCCTCTCTTCGCTTTCTAAAATTATTATGCCAATGATATCTTAGCAATAAAAGCAAATTAATTTCTAATTTTTTAATTTATTCCAAATATGAAAATTTCATTTAGAAATGAATCTAGAATTCATTTATAAGTGAATTCTATTTGCATTCGTTTATAGAAGGAAGTGTAAGATAATTTTTCTTTTTTTTTTTTTTTTTCCTAAGGTGGCAGAACTTTATTTTAAAGATATGTACATTAAAAAGATATGTACATTAAACAAAATGTATATGTTGCAAAAAAAAATAATATAAATTTATAAAATATGTACATGATTTTCATAAATGAAGTACTAAAAAATATTTTAGTACAAATATAGGATTCTTATAAATATTTTAAGCAAATAATTATTTTTATAAAAGTTTACAAATGAGCATTATATCATATTAAATTATTTTACCGAGTTTTAAGTTATAAAGTTTTTGTACTAAATTCCAATACAAAATTTAGAGCTCAGACTAAATTCCAATACAAAATTTAGAGCTCATATTAAGTTCATAAGGAAATTCGCTACAACTTTTATAGAGCAAAAATTACGATTTTATCCTCATATTTTGTCAAAATTAACTAGCGTATTTTCGCAGTTTTAGAAATACATTATTTTGCCCTTGAAGGCTTGTGTCATTCGGTCTAATTTTACTACTTTTACGGTTAAATATACTGTAAAAGACAAAATTGTCCTCATTTTCTACATTTCAACCTCTTCCTCTTCCATCTCAGTCCTTTTAACCCGAAAAAAAAAAAAAAAATGGGGAATTATACACCAAATAATGGCCACCTGTAATGGCCACCTTAACTAAAAACCAACCTTTCAAGCTTACAACCCAACAAATAACAAGCTGCCGGCGTATAAAACAAAAAGCGCTTGCTGCCTGAGACCCAAAACGACAGCTGTATTCTCCAAGCAAGCTTGTGGAACACCAATTTTCACGGCGCAGAGGTGTTGGCACGGCGGGGTTACGAGGGTCAAAAGTGGATTTCATGGCCTTGTGAGTATTTCATGTCCAAACGAAAAGACAAAAAGCCTGCAAAAAAATGCAAGGAAGCCTGTGTGAAAAAGAGGAAAGATAATAAGAAAAAGGGCAAAAGTATCATGTGGTATAAGGTAACTTTGATAAAATGTTTACGTCTATCTTTGGACTCTCATGTTTAGGTTAACAAAACGGCCAAAATTGTGTGAAAAAATGGATGGGACAGAGGCCAAATACAGGGAAAGAATAGTATATTTTTTAAAAAAAAACAAAAGTAAGTCAATTTATTTTAAGCAAAATACAGAGATAAAAATCATATTTTTCTCTTTTTAAAATTTAATAATAAAATTTATAGCTAAAAAAAAAAAGTTTTGGTGGGATACCTTCTGCCAACCCAAATTAATAAGATGGATAAAAATTATGTTGGGTAAAAATCGCTATTTTCCCGCCCTTTCGGAATTCGGCTTTCAAGCGAGGAACAAATGAACAAATGAGAAAATAAAATAATAACTGAGAAATTAAAGAGAATAAATAACACGATAATTTAACGTGGAAAACTCCCCAAGTGGAGAAAAACCACGGCAGTTGCCAAACGACAATCAAGAAAAATATTCACTATGCGGCAAATTGTTACAACCACAATTACAAAATATTTTTCTACCCAACACCCTTAAAAACACCCCAATATTTTATACTCCAAGAGATTTGCTCTAAATCCCTAATATAAAACATATTCAAGTGTTTTTGATGTATTTAGAAACCTAAACATTGGCTTCCTTTTATAACCAATTCAAACATCCTTAAAAGCTCATCTCCCCGATGTGGGATTGAGCTAAATTATTTTTTTTTTATTTTAATTTTCAACAAAGGAAAACAAAAGAAAACAAAATTGTTAGCCTTGTTGAAAATTAAAATTAAAAAAAAAAAAAGTTTAGCTTAATCCCACATCGGGGAGACGAGCTTTTGAGGGTGTTTGAATTGGCTATCATTGCTTGTTACCGACAATCATAATTGCTTCCGATCGTCCAAGGAATTATCATACTTCGTCACCATAAAAGAGAATTATCGGCCACTTGGAACCACTTGTACCGACTCCAAAATTTCCATCGGCAGTGTCGGATCACCGCTAATAGTTTTATGGCGCAACCCTCCTGTTGACTTTGTCCGAGAGTTCCATTTAGCCCACGACATATTTTTTCCTCCACACACTTTTGCATCAACTGTTCAGACCATGCCGTGCGCATTCCGTGGACCAGCTACAATAATCCGATCCTCTTCCATGGCATCTCTACGGGTAGCAATCATCCAAAGGACACCACATCTCTCAATTACAGAGAGATCACATTCATCTCCTTCCGCCACAGGAGAATCACAATTGCCAGAAACAAACTTTAGAGCTTCTAGCCGAATCAGCTCCCCGTTCGGGCAATCCTTCCTCAACATTCAGTTTGACCCAACAAAAACCCAGCAGACAACCTTCCTCTTGTCCGGAGCTTTTATTCTTTTCTTGGTACCGACAAATAAAGCTGAATCCTCATATGCATTTATTTTTGGCCATTTCACTCAGTCTGCTCTCCTCAGTAAGGAGCTTACTAACCACATCGCATACACCACTTCCTACTACCATATTCAAAACAGTTTCATGTGCTTCATATGTCGAAAGAAGTGACATCGAAGGAAGTGACAGGATGAGTCGGAGAGTTTTATCTTCATCTTCGGTTTGCACTCCAAGAGTTTCTAATTCAGAGACGATGCCATTAAGAACACTCAGATGATCTGACAGCTTTGTATTTTCCGCCATTTTCAACGTATGAAATTGCTCCTTCAAATATAACCTATTGGATATATTTTTGCCCTGGTACAATTCTTCCAATTTCTCCCACAACTTCTTTGTCGTGGACAATCCAAGCACATTAGCAAGAACATTTTTTGCTAGACACATGCGAATTTGACTTGCCGCTTTGATATCCACATTTCTTCATCGTTAATCTTGGATTTTTCTGAGCTATCTTCCACTGCTACTGTCTTTTCCTGAATTCTTTCCGCTGACTGGTTTACCCTTCAAAACCTTATGCAGTCCAGACTTGAATTCAACACGTCTATTGACTGCACTTTGCCACAGTGCAAAAATTCATTCTCCCGTCAAATTTTCTCAATCTCACATCTCATAGCCGACATTGATTTACTTGTGCGATAACAGTGAAACCCAATAATTAATGAAGTAACCATTCGGCAACATACCCAGGAAAGATCACAATGATCTCCCTAGACCCAATATTACCATTTCCACGTAAAAATCTCAGTTGGACGGAGGGTCACAAGTGCGTTCCCACTTTAAAATCCGGCCTTCTTAGACAGAAGTTACGTGCACAGATATTATCAGAACTTTCGTATCAGAAATAACGGTCAATATTATCGTTTCAGGACCTTCACACTATACTTAAGCACACCAAAGCAAAGCTCCACTCCCGCTTCAAAGACTTTCCAAAACTCCACCTGCTTGTAAAATAAAATAATTTCTAAACAACAGTATTTCTTGATGTGGAAGATCGGACTAAGCGCAACCACAGAGCATACTTATAATTTACAAGAAATTATTTTAAACACTAAAAGTTCCGCCTAAACAACTAGCTCTGCATGACCACTTGTTGGGAAAATCCGCTATTTTTATTTTTTATTTTTTTCCCGCCCTTCGGATCGGCTTCAAGGCTAGAAACAAATGAGAAAATAAATAATGACTGAGAAATTAAAGAAGAACACGATTATTTTAACGTTGGGAAAACTCCCCAAGTGAGAACAAAACCACGGACCGTTGGTCAAACTGAAAACCAAAGGAAAAAAAATTCCACTATGCGGCAAATTGTTACAACCACAATTACAAAATATTAATATATTACTCGACACCCTCAAAAACACCCCAAAATTTATACTTCCAAGGGACTCCAGAGGACTGTGCTCAAAATCACCTAGATATAAAAAACACAATTCAAGTATTTTTTAGTGTGTTTTTGGTGTGATTAGAAAGTTAAACATTTAGCTGTTCTTTTAATAACCAAACCTACAACCCTCATAACTCAATTCTCAACCGGATGTTGGATTGAGCAAAAAACGTTTTTATAATTTTTTTCTCTTTTGTTTCAACAACGCGGCTAACAAAATATTAACATTGGTATCAGAATTAAATAATAGTTATCCATTTTGCAAAATAAAGACCCTAATTTTTTCATAAAATAGTAATAAACACTTTATAGTTTTTGCAGATTACAAATATAGTTTCAATATATATATTTCATTAGCTGAACTTTAGGGAGCAGTACAATTTCACCTTAATTCTTGCACCACTATAAGTGAAAGAAATAATTTTTTCAATAAAATATAAAACAATAATTTAATTTTTTTTAATAATGAAAATTACTTCATTTAAAAAATTGAGGAAACGTCAAAGCTATTGAGGGATATTTTGATGGTTAGAGGGAACTCTGTCACAAACTGGCATACAAATTGTTGATAAGGAGACTGCCTACTTTATTATCTATTGCAAGGAGATATTTGATTGGGATGAACCTTGTGGAGCAAATTCCCATTACGATTATCACATTCAATTATTAATCCAAGCTCCCAAAAGCCTTGAATTCCTTCGCAGAAGCCATCAGTATTCAGTTTTAACTGTAACCCTCTTGAGAGGAGGTTCGTGAAAAATTAAATTAATAAATTTCTTTTAAAATGAAGGTATAATATGTTGCTAAATTTCCATTGAAGTAATTAGATTTTATTTTGTTATTAGAAGGGATTTATATTGCATGAATTTAAATAATCATAACAGCCTTCCTGTTATCTATCCGGCAGGCCGTAATGCAGTAAATTTAATCCATATATTTACGTTAAAAAATATTTATTTCACTCGTCAACTTTACTTTACCTTATTTTGAACACTTCAATTTATAAGATCGTGTATAAATTAAATACTTCAATGCATAAAGTTTATTCTTATGAATACTCAAAATTTCTAAAATAATCAATTAGAATACTTGATTATTATTATCTTACCTTCCGTTCTATAATACTTGTCAAATTTTGAGGAAGAATGGGAAAATGTTGTATTCCAAATATTTGTCATATATTGTGGTTCTCAAGGAGTAATAAATCCATTTTTTTCCAGTTTTACCCTTTATATTGACCAAGAATGATTATTTCAATTTAATGGTTTTTCTTAGAGAATTAGAACATTAAATTAAGGGCTTAATAATAGTCAATTTACCTAATAATTTATTATAACTTAGACAAATTTAATAGTTTTTTTAAGATGCGTGAAATTTCAAATGTGACAAGTATTATGGAACATAGGTAGTAGTTAAAAAATATGAAAACTATTGTTGCAAAGATTACACTGACCACATATTAAGTGAATGTCTTGCACATAAACACCAAAAACACCAAAAAAAAAAAAGTTATTATTAATATAGAAAGTATACAAAATTAGTAAAATTCATAACTTTAGAAACATAATAGGTCATTCGCAAAATTTAGGGTGCTACAAAGATTTTTCCGAATAAAGGCATATTTATGCATTTGGTCTCTATCTAGAACCAAAGATTTATATCCAAAGATTTATATATACATATATAGTCCAATGCATAAATTCATAAACTGTATTTTAACCCTAAAAAACTTTATGATCATTCTCCGACTTTTACTTTAATTTATTAGTCACTTCAATATAAAATAAAATTGTATCTATTAAATACTTCAACTTGTAAATTATTCAGTTGAGTACTCAATTTTAAAATTAGAGTGCAATTAAAACCATTTATTAGATAAATCTGAAAACATTTATTAGATAATTGAAAAATATGAAAATTATTGTCCCAAAAATTATACTAACCACATATTAAGTGAATATCTTGCACATAAATACTAAAAACAAAACTATTGAAAAGTGCTTACAGAAGTTTAGAACCGTTAACTAACACAGAGGAAAAAAAACTATTGAAAAGTGCAACATAAGTACTAAAAACAAAAGATCACAAACTGGCTTACAAAAAAGCAAAAGATGCACAATTTCTACCAATAAAAGTCCACATTAACCTATTTACTATCATCATTCTTACCTAGATCAACATTAATAGCATCAAGTGTGTCCTCCCTGATTTTTCATACTGGGTCATCTATCTCATCACTTGCAAAAGGATCTTGAGAGTTAATAAACTTCCCTTTTGTTCATGGTTCTTGTGTAGGAGGTTAGGTCATATCTAAGTGTACGAGTGCTTCATAATCACTACCTTCGGGTGCATCTTTACTTTTTTGGCAATTTTTTTCTTCAGTAGGTGTTTCAAAAATCTTAGAATCAGTACCCATTTCTTGGTGAAATTGCCTTAAATCAGCAACAAAGGACTACAGCTCTTCAATTTGAGCACCATTTTTCTATGCTTGCTCAATGTTTTTATCTATCTTCTCTACCAATGTGCCCAAAAGAGTATTAATTGGATCCAATTTTTTCAGAATCGCAACCTTATTATCTACAACTGAAGACATTCTTCCTGCTCTTCTTGGAAGAGTAGCTGGCTCCCTTAGTGTACGATTTTCATCTTTGGATCCCACTCCAAGACATACAAATAAGGATTAACTTTGTTATTTATGTGATTAAATTTTTAAAAACGACTACTGTTACTATAAAACAAAATAGAAAAATAAGTTGATAACATGTCCCTTAAAATATGCATGCATTAAATACTGATAATATTTATGTTTGCTATTTTCCTTGATAGTTGAGCTTCAATCTTAAAACACATATACTCCAAAGGCTTTCTAATTTTTTTTAACTTAGCTTATATTCCAAAGTTACTATTTAGAGTAACTTTCTCTATACAAAAAATACACCGAAAAAGGAAATTTTCTCTAAATAAAAATAACGAAGAGAGTAACAATTAATTAATTCTTGGTTCAGTTCTCCACCTTACTGACAAATAACAGGATTGATCAAAAATTAGATTTATATGTTGAAAAAAAAATTCTCTTAATTATTGTTAGATAATACATCTCGCTCTTTAGAGAGAGAACCATGATCGTTATGATAGATTTTAAATATGGGAATACAATTAGATAATATTTTAGTGGACATAATTCATCTTAAATAATGTTGTGGGTGTAACATCCCTTCCCGGTCCACCCATAAACCCGAATAAACCGAGCCGAGACGTTACAAACTGGTTAACTTTATGGTATGACATGCTGAAATCATAATGTATATTGGAGACGTTACAAACCGGTAAACCTTTATGGTATGACATGCTAAGGAAATCATAATGTATAATTGGAACAATATAATTAGCATGCCTGAGTAGCTAATAGACATAAAAATTAATGTAATTTATATTACAAAACATGATACTAGTTTACAAAATGAAATGGGCCCAACTGTGTGCCCTGTACATGCCATAAAAAGGGTAGAAAAAAAAATACACATCCAATGAGTAGCTACCCTGAAGACTGAGTCTTCTATAGATGAACTGCAGCAGTTGTAAGCCGACTCTCTAGATGAACTGCAGCAGTTGTAAGCTAACTCTCTACGGTCCAGTCTCAAAACCTACGACTTAAACAAGTAACTCGCTGAGCAAATAAAGCTCAGTAGATATCTCAACTTATAAAGAAACAAGTAAGCACATACATATGTAGAAATAAACATGTAAACACATATGGATAACTAAACATGTAAGCACACATATCGTGATACTTTCATTATACTCTGATTGTCGTTCTTGCTGTTTATTATGTTGTATGACTTACGCAATGTTTAGTCCATATAACTAACTGTATGGCTCCATAAGGTTATAGTGAAACCCAAGTGATAAGAAGAACTATATGAAATTGGATGAATACTGTATGACTGGGCTGTCATGGCCCATATATAATCATATCCACTCAATGGCTTGTAGTCGGAGTACCAAATTGTATAGGGTGCAGATCTGCTATCCTGTAGATCTGCTATCCTATGTCGCAACATAGCCTTATCTACATGGTTTCTACCTAACCTCAATGGAGCAAAGTGTTGGTATGTCAATAAGATAACACAATAGCATATTCATAGTTCATAATTTCATAATCCATAATGTTCATTTGATATCACATCATTTGTATGCTTAAATGTTGTTTTGATGCATGATTTAATGTTATATTTTTGTATTAAGATGATTGGAGGCATGTAAGTGAAGCAAAGGAATACAATTGCATTGAAAAAGAAGTCCAAAGTGCATGAAAACACAACAATTGCATTGAAAAAGAAGTCCAAAAGTGCATGAAAACACAAGTCGCGAGCGCGTAGAATGCAAAATGAGAGACAGTGAGTTATCGGGCACAAGACGCGAGCGCGTACTTGAAAGTCGCGAGTGCGAGAAGTGCGATGAAGGTCGCGAGCGTTTACAGGCCAAAAGCCAAGTACGCGAGCTCGCACTTCACAGTCGCGAGCGCGAGATGTGCCAAATGAGAGTCAGAGGGTTTGCGAGCACAAGTCGCGAGCACATACTTGAAAGTCACGAGCGCGAGATGTGCTAAATGAGAGTCAGAGAGTTTCAGGTGAAAGTCGCGAGCGCGTAGTTCAAATTCGCGAGCGTGAGAAGGCAACGCGGCGAGAAGGGCAACGCGAGCTCGTCAATGCGAATTTGCGCGCATGCGCTTCGCGTTTTCCAGCCTGCACAGTCTGTTACTCTTTTGGTCATATCTCCTCAATATACAACTCCGATTTGGGATGATTCAAAACCCATGGGTAAAGCTAACAAACATAGAGGAACAAATAACTTCTTCTATAACACTTCCTAATTCCATATCATTAAAAATGGGGTCAAAATCAAGATGAAGTTACTGGTAAAAGTTTCCAGCAAGGCCCTGTTCAAGCATAAACTCACTATTTATTCATTATTCAATACCTCCCCTGTTCTCCCTGTTTCTCACCAATTACCAGTCCCCAACTCAACAATGAAGCAATATTGTCTCATTAGCAACACACACACCAATTCCTCAAATGCAAAGAAAATGGTAAATGAAAGAGATATCAAACCTTTACTCCAAAAAGCTTGAGTTCTTTCTTTAACTTCTTTTTTTCTACAACTCCTTAGAACTCCCTTCACGCTATAAAATAAGAAATTCTTATGAAATTCTAAATAATAAGCACACCAAATGATTCAATTAGAACTTCAAGAAGGTTTCTTAACTTGGATAGGAAGAAAATGAAGTTAAGGCTTAACTATCCATTAAAAAATTGAAAGGAAGGTGGAAAGAGGAAAGGAAGAAATGAAAAAGATGAAGATAAAGAATGAAAAAATGGGAAAAAGTGAAGTGATAATCCACGGGTTAGACCAGGGTGTCAAAATCAAAAGGAAGTTTAATGTATTATTACTTTCTATTTCTAAACTGGTACCATTCAAATTAGCAAAAAGGCGTATCACTTAATACCCAAGCACTTGATCTTTTCTTCTCAATCAAGTAAAGTCCACTTATAATCATCATTCTACCCAACCGAGTTTTTGTTTGGCCCGACCTCAACTCGATCCATGAAATGATCGACTCAGTGTTAAAACTCGACTCGGTAGGGATGTCAACAATTCTCCCCTGCCTAAGTAAAAACTTTCGTCCACCGAAAGTTTACCTGTTGTGAAACCAAATGTTGGATATGTTGTCGCATGGTTCTCCCGTTCAAGATTCCCCGTTGCGTCTTTCTGTCTTATGAATTCCTCCAAAGAACTTTTTACCAATGCTATTTTCTTGGGTTCGCAATTCCTTAGTTTCTCTCATTGGCTAAGATCTGAAACTGGTTCTTCTTCAATATTAGATCCGGCTGAATTTCAAATCTCTTCTGCTGATAAACTACGTGTGATGGGTCCTGATTCTGTATCTCCTCCTACTAAGCATGGATACGTGAGATAGATTCATTATGAATTCGATTATAAGGTTGAAGGTAACGCTAGGCGATAGGCCGTAATGGGTCCTACACTGTTCATCATCTCTGTATGGACCAATGAATCCTAGGGCTAAGCTTACCCTTATCGTCCCAAAACTTTAGATCTTTTTCCATGGTGGAAACTTTCAGAAATACCTTATCACCAGTCAGTGGACCGAGTACTTTCCATATCCTTTCTCTTTAATCAGCCATAAGACTTCTGTCGATCACTTGCTTCTTTCCAGCCGATTTTCTGATGAATTTTCCACTTTCTCTTCTCTAACCAAATTTGGACCCAAAATCTTCTTCTCACTCAGTTCTGTCCAACACACAGGTGTCCTACATGGTCTACCATACAATGCTTCATATGGTGCCATCTTTGATACGGATCGGATCAAAGAATGAGATATAAGTTCGCCTCTATGACACCCCACGTTTATAATGAAACGGAAACACCAATAATCGAGATTAAACGCTCTATGGCACCCCACGTTTATAATGAAACGGTAATGACGCGGAACCCAATGAAAATAAATTTCTGTTTGAGGATGAAATGCAGTACTGAAATGCAATCTCGTTCCTAATGCTTCCTGCAGTTTACCCCAAAACTTCGATGTAAACCTTGGATCACGATCAGCGATAATGGATGATGGAACTCCATGTAGTCGAACTATTTCGCTAACATAAATATCTGCTAACTTGTCCAGAGTATAGTCCATCCTGACTGGTAGAAAGTGTGCGGACTTAGTTAATCTGTCCACGATTACCCATACTGCATCATGCTTCCGCTGCGTCTGAGGTAATCCAGTAACAAAATCCATCGTGATCTGATCCCACTTCCATCTGATCCCCACTCTCCATGTTGGCACTAGTTATGGATGAAGTTAACCCAGCTGGCAGTTGATGTTTCTGGCTTTTACTTGTTGACATGTTAAACATCTGTTACAACATTTCGATATCTTTCTTCATGCCCGGCCACCAATAGCCTTTCTTCAAAATCTTGATACATCTTGGTACTGCTCTGGGTGCATTGTATAATACTGCCGTTTCGCAGAAATGGGAGTTTTTTTTTATGAGCTTCATGCAGAATCCTTTTGTCTAAGCTCCCTATCTGTGGTACACAACTCTGTCTTCAACATAGAATAAGACTTCCACTGTTATCCAATCTCTGAATTTCCGCACCATGATCTTCTGTACTTGTTTTAAACCCATAGTGCTGTTTGTGCATCTTTCTTCTGTGCCTCTGCAACTTCCTGAACCCAAGATGGCTGTACTTGCATCTGTGCTAGAATAACTCCCTGCTGTTGCAACTCTATGCTAATTCTCATTGCTCTCAAAGCAAACAATGATTTCCGGCTAAGGGCATCAGCTACCACATTAGCTTTGCCTGTATGGTAATTAATGACATAATCATAATTAGCCAAAAGCTGCATCCATTTCCGTTGTCTTGAATTTAAGTCCTTTTGTGTCGGCAAATACTTTAAACTCTGATGATCTGTGTAAATGTAACACTTTTCACCGTACAGATAATGCCGCCATACCTTGAATGCTAGAACAGGTAATGCCGCCATACTGTTGAACATGCTAGGAACAAATGGCTGGCCATTCCATAAACATGGGGTTGGATAATTCAATTCATGCTGGCTTTCAAACTGTCTGGAGACATAAGCTAAGCTTACCCCCACTTCTGTCTTGCATGAAGTACAACATCCTACCCAATGAGCAGGCCATCATGTAAATCTCAAAAGTCTTTACTGTAAATCTCAAAGTCTTTACCTGACACTGCTGAGTCAACACTGGTGCTTCAGTCAACTTTTTCTTCAAAGTGTCAAAACTCTGCCGACATCTATTATCCCATTGGAATACAACTGCTTTCTTCAATAATCTTGTTAAAGGTTATGCAATGATGGAGAATCCCTTTACGAACCTTCTATAATAGCCGGCTAAACCCAGAAAACTTCGAACTTCTGTGACATTTCTGGGAGGTCTCTAATCAACAATAGCTTCAATCTTATGAGGATCCACTCTGATACCCTCCGATGACACCACATGTCCTAAGAAAGAAACTTCTTCCAGCCAAAACAACTTCTTCCAGGCCAAGAACTCACAACTTACTGAGCTTGCATACAAGTTGTTTTATCCCAAGTGTCTGGAGTACAATCCGCAATGTTTATCATAGTTCGACCTTATCTCTTGGGGTAAGACAAAAAATGTCATCTATAAACACCACCACAAACTGATACTCAGATATAATGAAACACAACGGTTCATGAGATCCATGAAACCTGCTGGTCAGCAATTTGTGAGACCATGAATGGCATGACTAAATTATAGTGACCATAATCGGGTCCCCTGAATGCAGTCTTAGCGATATGCTTCTTCCTTTATCCGCAACTGATGGTATCCGCGACATAAGGTCGATCTAAAACACGCCTGCACCCTTTAGCTGATCAAACAAATCGTCGATTCGAGGCAACGGATATTTATTCTTGATTGTCAGCTTGTTCAGCTGTCTGTAGTCAATGCACAGTCTGAGTGATCCATCTTTCTTTTTTACAAATAACATTGGTTCTCCCCAAGGTGATACACTAGGTCTGATGAAGACTTTGTCCAATAATTCCTGTAGCTGAATCTTCAACTCTTTTAGCTATGCTGGTGTCATTTTGTAAGGTGCAATTGATACTGGTGCTGCTCCTGGATAAACATCTATGGTAAACTCCACTTCCCTCCTTGGTGGTAACCTTGGTAACTCTTCTGGAAATACGTCTCCCTGGGTAACTCTTTTGGAAATACATCTGGGGATAAATCAACACAGCTGTTTGGTATATCTTGCACGTTTGGACTGTTGTCTTTTTCTCTGCTTGTAATGCAACATATCAGTATGCTTCACAACGCCTTCTGAATTAATCTCTTTTGCTGAATTAATCTCTTTGCTGCCATGGCTGATATCACATTACCCAGAAACTCTCGCCGCTTCCCGACTACTGTAATCTCTTCCCCTGCTGTAGTATATGATGTCACCCTTTTCTTTGCAAAATCAATTATAGTCTGATGTCTGGATAGCCAATCCATACCCAGAATAACATCAAATTCTCTAAATGGCAACTCCATAAGATCTCCTGGAAACCCTTTTCCATGAATAACAATTGGACATCCTTCGACCACTGTATGAGTTTGTACTACATCTCCTAATGGATTAGTAACTAACATACCCTGACTCACATATGTAACCCAAGGTTAGGTACGCTAATGTATGAATGAGATGATCCAGGATCAATTAAAGCAGAAACTGTATGATCACATAAAGAAAACTCACCAACTAGGACATCTGGAGCTTCCTCCTCTTCCCTGGCTCGCATAGCATAAACCCTGGCTGGACCTTCGCATAGCAATAGACGCCTGGCTGGACCCTCTTATATCAGGTCTTTCCACAGTCTCTGACTGCTGTCTCTGCCCTCCAGGAGCTCTTCACCTCTACCTCTACCCTGCTATGACTGGTTGTAGGAACATTTTGCCCTCTTCGGACAATCCTTTCTTCTTCTTCTGATGGTCTGATGCTCCGCATATCCAACATTTACCAGTCACCAACCAACAATCTCCACCATGCCGTCTACCACAATGCCCACAAGGTGGAAACGTATAAGCGGCTGACTCTGCACCTCTACCGGTGCCTCTACCAATTCCTCTGCCTGATCCTCGACTACCTCCAGCAGAACTAGCCACAACTGATACCGCTGGCGCGTTAGTAACCCTAGCTGCGCCTCAGCTAAAGGAAGGTCTAGAACTAGCTGAACTACTAGCACCTCTGAATCTCTTGCTTTCTGACTGATATACACTGGGTGCACTCTGAGTTTGGTCTCTTGGTCTCTCCTCTGCTGAGACCGGCTGGCGTCTGGTTAACGCTGACATGGCCCTGAATTCGCTTATCTCCTGAGCTGCCTCTACAAAGCTGAGAACTCTTTCATCTGAATCTGGAAGCTTACCACTCTTTCACCATTTGAATCTCATCATTCCAGGCCGTTTCCTGAAACTTTTTACACCTTTCGGCCCTCTGTAGCCGCTATCCCGCCTTACCAAACCCTGCTGAGTCTGGAAAATTTCTTTTCATATTCGGCAAACTGACATTTGTTTCTGCCTCAGGTTATAGAATTTCATTTCTTCCTCGCATTTTAGGTAAGCCTCTGTGATGAACTTTTTCCTTTGAATTCATCCAAAGAAGAATTGCCATGTACGGCTGCTCTGCTGATAACCGCGCTGCTTGAACAGTAGTGCCCCACCAATGTTATATGCCTGCATGCTATGAGCAATGATGTGGCACAAACCACTTGTCCTCCTGGTGTAGCATTGTAATTGTTCCAGGACGCCTCGATGGTCCATCTAACCATACTCTCAAGCTACTATTCTGGATTATCATCCTTGTTAAGCACTGAATTCTTTTCGCCCCATATTTCTGAAGCTTTCTCTAGTGGGGGCTTTTCTTTCTCGTTTTCTACCTACTTATTGGTGCTTGAGGTATCAAGCCCCCTGCAATCTATTCTAGTATATGCAAGTTGCTTTAAAACACCTCTTGACCTGGTGGCTATTGGAGCCTCCACCGCTCCCCCCCCCCCCCCCCCCCACCCCCCCCCCCCCCCCCCCCCAACTGGTGCACTTGCTCTGGAGGCGTGGTGACTTCGCTCTCACCTCCTGTGACCATCCTCCTAAAAGAAACAACAACTGCTTAGTTTTTCATCAGGTAAGACCATGGCATGTAACACTATACTGACTTATGCATGCAGCCCGGGGAAAACTAAACTAGGCTCTGATAACCAAAATTTGTAACATCCCTTCCGGTCCACCCATAAACCCCGAATAAACCGAGCCGGGACGTTACAAACTGGTTAACCTTTTCATGGTAATGAACATGCCTGAAAATCATAATGATATATTGAATATAATAGGCATGGCTGATGTAGTATACAAAAATAATGTAATTTATAATTTACAAAACATGATACTAAGTGTCAAAAATGAAATGGGGCCAACTGTGGTGCCCTGTACAAATGCCCATAAAAGGATAGACAAAAAATACACATCCAAATGAGTAGCTAACCCTGAAGACTGAGTCTTCTACAGATGAACTGCAGCAGTTGCAAAGCATGACCTCTCTACGGTCCCCAAACTCAAAAACCTGCGAGTTAAACAGGTAACTCGCTGAGCAAATAAAGCTCAGTGGATATCTCAACAAATGAAGAAACAATCAAGCACATACATAGATAGAAATAAGTATGTAAACACATATGGCACATATAAGCACACATGTTATGATACCTTCATTACCTTGATTATCTTTTGTACTGTTTGTAATACTGTATAATTTATGAAGTGTTATGTCAAGATATCTGTATGGCTCCATAAGGTTATAGTGAAACCGAAGTGATAAGAAAAACTGTATGAAACTGGATGAATAATGTATGCTTGGCTGCTATGGCCGATATATAATCATATCCACTCAACGGCCTGTAGCCGGAGTACCAAACTGTATGGGGCGCGCCTGTAAGAGAGTAATCAAACTGTTAAGTGGCAAGATACTGCTATCCTATGTCGCGATATAGCCCTTATGCTACAGATGGTTTCCTAGCTAACCTCATGGAGCAATAATGTTGGCTATGTCAATAATATCACACAAAACATCATATTCATAGTTCATACTTCATAATTCATATGTTTATTTGAAATTTCACATCATTTGGCAATGCTGGCAAGTATGTTTTGATACATGATTCTCATGTTTGTACTTTGATGTTAAGATGATTGGAGGCATATAAGTGGGAAGCAAAGGAATACAATTGCTTGAAAATGAAGTCCAAAAATGCATGAAAACACAAGTTCGCGAGCGCGTACTTGAAAGTCGCGAGCGCGTACTTGAAAGTCCGCGAGCGCGTAAAAGCACCAAATGAGAGACAGTGAGTTATCGGGCACAAGTCGCAGAGCGCCGTACCTTCAAGTTCGCCGAGCGCGTAGAGTGGCAATGAAGAGACAGTGAGTTCCCAGGCAAATTCCGCCGAGCAAGCGCGATGAAAAGGTGCGTCGAGCGTTTAACAGGCGCAAAGGGCAAAGGGTACGCGAGCGCGCACTGAAAGTAAGCGAGCGTGAAAGTTGCCAAAATTGAGAGTCAGAAGAGTTTGCGGAGCACAAGTCCGCGGCGCGCCACTTGAAGAGTCGCTAGAAAGTGCGAGAATGTGCCAAATTAAGAGTCCAGAGAGTTTTTAGGTGAAAAGTCGCGAGCGCGGGCATTTGAAATCGCGAAGCGCGAGAGAAGGCAACGCCGAGCAATCCGTCATGCGATGTCCGCGCGCAGGCCGCTTCGCGTTTTTCCAGCCTGCACAGTCTGTACTTAATTTTGGTCCATATCTCTCAAATATACAACTCCGATTTGGATGAATCAAAAAACCCCATGTAAAGCTAAAACATAGAGGAACAAATTCTTCTATAACACTTCCTAATTCATCATTAAATGGGTCAAAATCAAGATGAAGTTACTGGTAAAATTTCCAGCAAGACCCTTCGTTTCAGCAGAACTTCACTATTTACTTCAATTTATTGCAATACCTCCCGCCTGTTCTCACCCCTGTTTCTGCACCATTACCAGTCCCTCCCACTTAACATGAAGCAATATTTTTCTCATTAGCAACACACCATCACCAAATTCTCATGCAAAGAAAATGGTAAATGAAAAGAGATATCAAACCTTTAACTCCAAAAAGCTTTTGAGTTCTTCTTTTAACTTTCTTTTTTCTACACTCTTAGAAACTTTCCCTTCACCTATAAATAAGAATTCTTATGAATTCTAAATATTACACTAATGATTCCAATTATGACTTCAGAAGGTTTACTTACTTGGATATTTTACTTACTTGGAGAAAATTGAGGTTGTCTTAAACTACTATGAAAATGGATGGAGAAAGGAAGAAAGGAAGAAGATGAAGATAAGATGAAAAATGGGAAAGTGAAATGGGTATGCACGGGTAGGCTATCAAAAATCAAAGGATTTTATGTAAAACTTCCTAACTGGTACCTCAATTGTTAATAGGCTACAACTTAATACCCAAGCTTGATCTTTTTCTCTCACTCAAATAAGTCCACTTATAATCTCATTCTACCCCAACTGGGTTTGGTTCTCTACCCCAACCGGGTTTGGTTTGGCCCGACTCAACTCGACTCCATGAAATGACTCGACTCAGTGCTAAGACTCGACTCGGTAGGATGTCACAGTGGGGTCCCTCCGACATATGGGACCCACACACACATTTTGAAAAGAAAAAAAATACTTTTTTTCAGTCAGAGAAGGCTGCGGAATAAGAAAAAAAAAAGAAAATGTTGAAATTTTGGACGCGTTAATAGCGCATCCAGTCAATGGAAGCGTAATTAACGCGTCCAAAAGGAGAAGGTTTTCCCTCATCTAAACACAACAGAAGAAAAAGAAAAAATGTAGAGAGAGAGTTATCTAGTTTTAGGAAGGGTTTCCTAAAACTAGGGAATGGAAAAATAGTGAGTAAATTATTATGGGATGTTTTTGGGAAACACTTTGAGTGCCACTATTTTTGTAGTACTATCTGTGTACCTACTATTTTTAATAGGTGTACCTACTATTTTTAATAGTGAAAGAATTATTCAGAGTTTGTCCTGTGGACGTAGCCCTAAACAGTTGAGGGTGAATCACGTAAATTTCTGTATGTCACAAGTTTACTTTTTTTCTGCGTTAATTTTCTCTTAATTGGTTGAAAGGACCCAACAAGTGATATCAAAGCTGAGACAATTGGTACCTGATGCCTAATAAATAATAATTAAAAAGTTGATGCATCTCATAAGAATATGAGTAATTTTGTATATAAATTAAGTTGGGGGCAAGGCCACAAGCCTGATAAAATATAGAACGAATGCTATAAAATCGACCAGACACAGTGTCGACCGACATGACTCGTGAATCAAACTAGAAGTAAAGGTTTAGGGTTACTAATAACTAATATATATATATATACTATATATATATATATAATATATATATATAATATATATATATATATATATATTTTATATTAAATTTTAAAATAATTGTGAATAAAAAGAAATTGCTATTATATAATTATTATAAATCAAATCAATAAGATAAGGAGTCAGTATCGGTAAAAAAAAAATAAAAAAAGAAAAAGAGCAAGGGAAAAAAAAAAAAAAGAAAAAAAAAAGAGCAAGATAAGGGAAGTTAACATTATTGAAGAGATACTATCAAAAAAAAACATTATTGAAGAGATAAGGCCACGGCAGTGCCTGCTTTCCACGTCAGCTAATTATCACATGTCCGACATTATTGTGCGTTGTGTATCAGAAATTACTTGTTTATCCCATATCAGAAATACACAAGTTGGGATATAAAACAGAAGCCATTAGTACATGAGATTTTGCAACACAATCAACAGAAAATGAAAAGACGAACAGTTAATAATTTGCAACACAGTTAATAGTTTTTAGAAATGAAGACTTCTTTTAACATCAAAAATTCATCGCAGAAAAAAAAAATATTTTTCATAATTTAAACTTTAAACTTTCTGTAATAATATGATTTAAATTATTTGCTTGTGGCCCTAGTAATTTTTTTATTATATAATTTATTGATATAATTTTTTATTATATAATTTATTGATATAATTTTTTTTTTGAATTACGATTCTGACTCAGAAAAATAACAGGCACAACTGAACATTAGTTCAAAATTAATTGTCAGCTATATCAATTATTCGTTGTTACCATATGCTATATCAGAAATCTTTCGCAGTAAAAGAAATTATTATAGTTTAAACTCTTTAACTTTTAGTAATAATATAAAATTAAAATTATTTATCCTAGGACAACAATAAATTTATTTTTTTGTTAAACTACAAAAAAAAATTTATAGTATATGAATTTTAAAATTAAATTATTAATATCATTTATTTATTAACTTATAGCCAAATTAGAAGACTTGTGTATTTTGAACATCATCTACCTTAAATATATTACTCCTTTAAATCATATATATGTTGATAACCTTTGACGGTGTCACTATTCGAGTTACCGTGAGATCGGTCATTTATAATAAAATATTACACGCTGTTAGACTTTAATAGTATTTAAAGAAAATCTTGGATTGTCACCATTCAACGTAATGTTACCTTGTCTTCTTTATTCATGTCAGATCATGCAGTAGTTCTTGGGTTTTAATCCCTCCTCTCTTGGGTTTTAATCCCTCCTCTTTGATTTAAAAAAAAAAGGAAAAAAAAATCTCTTGTATTAGATGTACAAATATTTAATTTTCACACTTAAATAGTGTTTGTTGAGCAATTTATTACAAAGTGTTGGTACAGTAACAATCAAGTGGCTTGGATTACTGTAACTATTAAAATAAAAATTCAATTCCTGAAAAACATAACTATTGAAAGGATAAATTGTCGATAAGAGACCCTACTTATATCATGCAAGGAGATATTTAATAAATAAACTTCGAAAAGCTGAATTTAGATTAGAAAATATATAATTTCTAACCACGTTAATTTTTATTTTTTTATATTATATTTTTCAGACTTTATTTTCTTTTAATTTTTTTATTTAAATAAATTTATAAATTTAAATGGTCTTTAATTAATTAATATAGTGAATAGCTTTTGTTTAAATATTTCTTTTTTATTAATAATGATGCAGGGTTAGTGGTGGAGTGGTGCTGAGTGGTGGTGATGGTGGAGTGAATGTTATGGTGGTGGTGATGCTGGTAGAATAGTAGTTGTGGTGGTGTTAAAGGCGGAGTGATGGTGGTTCTAATAATAGTATTGTGCTAATTATATTATATATTTATAAATAAATATAAAAATAGAATGATGATTATATTAAATAAAAATTTTCACCTATATTACTAAATATAGTAATAATTTTAATTCATTACATTTCATTATATTTTTCATTGCATTATATATTTGAAAACTAATTTTTTTTATATAGTTTGACATTATATATTTGAAAACTAATTTTTCTTTGCATTATATATTTTTCATTGCATTATACATAACCTTAAGCCAAAAACGTAATTGTCATTATGTTGTGTTGTTTGAGGCAATAGTGAAGTCATGTCGTTTTTGTATTCAAGTTATAATGGAGTTTCAATGTGACATTGCGTTTCACTTAACAATAATTTATAGACAGTACCTGGCCATCTGAGTGGGCTAAAGGTTATTTTTTCTTTATTTATACACATGTCAAATAAAATGCAATGGTTCATATTTTTTTAAAAAAAGTAGAAATATGTTGGCTCAAGGGTCAAATCTCGGATTTTGATGATTAATACAAAACAAATAAATTTAAATTATGCTATTTGTGCTAATTTTATTTTATGCAGAATAGAAATTTCTTTGGAAAGAATATCATAACAAGGGCAAATCCTACTTTGAGTGAGAAGATTTTTCGAAAACCTAGTAGCTAAAGGTATTTAGGGAAACTTTGTAAGGATAGAGAGAAGTTCATAATATGAGCCACAGAAATCGTTTTCTCTCAAAAATAATTATTTCGGAAAAAATTAGTTTTCTTCAAAATAATTTATTTTCGAAAAATATTCCTTCAAATCGAAAGATTTATTTTTCCTAAAAACTAAAGAGATTTTCTTCTCTAATGTTTTTGGTAATAAAATCATTTACTCTTTCGGAAATATATTTTGAAAGATCTAAGGTGTTTCAAAGTTAATCGCTTACCTTAAAATGAAAGGGAAATCTCTTTCGGTTTTGGTAAGTGCATCTTTCCGCAAATAAATTCTTTCCAAAATAAATGCTCTCAAAAATCTTTTCTAAAGGAAAGTGAAAATCAAGTTTTATTCTCTTACCAAAAAGGATGAAATAATTTTTGGTAACCAAGATTCTCACATCTTCTAAAATAAGGAAAGAAGATATTCTGTTTTAAATCTCTTTCCAAAAGTGACAGCTTCCTTGTTTCCTATATATAAAGGAACACTCACGCCTTAAACATTTGGTGAAGTAAGAGTAATTGTTTTAAGAGCTTTTAAGAAGCACTGCTCTCTCATTGAACGAATCCTTTTCTCTCAAAACTTACCTCTACCCTATTTTCTTTTTCATGCTCTTACTCTTAACGTTTTCGATATTTAAAAGTGAAAAGAATTTTTATTTAAGCAATTATTTTTGAAAAACAGTTTTGTATTCTAATTGAACTTATATTCTGAATAAACCTGTTTTTTCCTGTGGCTTATATAGGCGTTTCCTTTCCTATCTATTTAGAATCTTATTCCTATAGTAGACAGGCCTTTATTGTTAAATTTTGAGTGTAATAGCTTTAGGTTAGAAGCTAAATTAGATTAGAGGTTATCAAAGCAACCTTCTCCATGTGTGGGGATAGTAAATGTCCTTGAATCGAGTTTTCTGTAGCTCTACGCAAAAAAACCAGAAAGGGTTGAGGTTTTAACTAGAACCTTTGGAAAATCTAGTGGGACAAAAAGGGTAGTCTAGGTTTTTGATCTATTGCCTTGTACTGTTGGGTTTGGCCTTTCAGAAGTTCTTTTCGCGCTCGCGCATCTTGAAGTCGCGCTCGCGACTTTTGCCGGCAAACCTTCTGCCTCTCAAAAGTGATTCTCGAGCCCGTGCAGTTGGAAGGCGCGCTCGCGACTTTTGCTCCCATTGTTTCTGACTCTCAAATTTGCTTGTCGTGCCCGCGTATATGAATGTCACGCTCGCGACTTGCTTTTTCTGGGTGTGGGTGGCGCGCATGTCCTCTGGTAGCGCTCGCGACTTTGGGCGTTTTCCTTTGTGTGAACCCCTCCTCCAAAAACACATAGGCATGTGATGCATGTGATGAATGAGAAGAAATGCACGTGAGTGTGTGAGTCGCCACCTTGTTTAATTATTTTTATTTTTAAAGGGTAAACTGGAAAAAACCCTAAGTGACTCCATTTTTAATTAACCTAGTTTACCTACTAGATTAATTATCCCAATGTTAGGTATGGTCTACGAACCCGAGGTGGATCCCGAGACTATGTCATGCCTGATGAAACTAACCAAAGGAATAATGGCTTTGCAAAGGGTGAATGATGGATTAATGAAATGTTTAAGTGATTTCGACTTGCCCGCCGGGGTGATATCCCCGAACGTGCCCCTACGTACTTCCGTTGAATGGAGAATCAAAGTCCAACGTAGTTGATAGGCCTCTTTGAAGGGCTTTGAAGGTGTAGCTTAAATGCATGAGTGGTGCTTGTATGCCTTTTGTGCAATGTGTGTGTATGCTTTGTGCATGTGTGTTATGCTTTGTGCCATGTTTGTTTAGGGCATTTTGCAAAAGATCGATTGATTCGCTAGGCGTTCGTCGCCAAAACATGTTGGTTTTAAGGCCATTTGTGCAAAAGATGTTTGTCGGGCCGATTTGTCGCCAAGTATGATATTTGGGCTTATTATTGCCAACAAATTTGATGTTCGGGCCTTTGTTATTACTGAAATGATTTTGGTCGGCGATTTGTTTCGCCAAAACGAATGGTTTAAGGCTTTTAGCCAAATTGATTGCATTTACGGCAAATTTATGCCAAATTGATGTGATTGGCGAATTGTCCGCGACAACGGTTGATTTCTAAGGCTTTTAGCCAAAATGGATGTTGATTTAGGCAATTAGTTTGCCAAAAGGTGTGATTAGGCGAATTGTCCGCAAAATGAATTGAATTTAAGGCCTTGGCCAAAAGCCAAAAATGGTTGTCGGGCGATTTGTCGCCAAAATTGATGTTTGGGCTTATGACTGCCAAAAACGGTGTTCGGAAGGCATTTGTGCCAAAATGGTTCATTTAAGCGATTTGTCGCCAAAATTGTTGAAGCGATTTGTCGCTCGAAAGTGTTGATTTGAAGGCATTTGTGCCAAAATGGTTCATTTTAAGCGATTTGTCGCTCAAAAGTGTTGATTTTAAGGCCTTTGGCCAAAATATGTCGATTTGTTGCCAAAATTGTGATTGATTAAACTGTAGGCAATTTATTGCCATAAAAACGTGATTTGAATGAGGCCATTAGTCACAATTATTGATTAATTAGACTTTTAGGTAGATTTGTTCGAAATAAGGCGATTGAACTGTAGTTGTTATTAATTAACTAGGCTCTTTGGCCAATATTGTCGGATTTAAGCTTAACTGCCACGATTATTAATTAATCGGGCGTTAAGCTTAATCATGTTTTTTTCTTTTTTATCAAAGCAGTTTATTTGCTAAAATAAATAACATGAATGCATTTATGCAATTATAGAATTGTTAGGAGTAGAAGAGAAATATGCATGAAGTGCTGAAATTAAATAGTCAGAGTTTTGTTTACGTACCTGATTTAATCGGCGGCCACTTCTTAATTCCAGATTTAAGCTCCTCGCTTGGGGAATATTAATTTTAATTTATTTGATTTAGTGTCCAAATATCACAACAAAATATAATAAAAAAAATTGTGAAAAAATTAAAATGCCAAAAAAACCGTTTTTTAAAAAAAAAAGAATCCGCAAAGAGGTGGGAAAGATCGTTCGTCAACACAGACAGGGTAAGACCAAAATGAAGGGGGAGGGGCCATTTTTTAATAGGCCAAAACGGGCCTAGGGCGGCAGGTGCCGCCTACGCCGCAGGCAGGTGCCCGCCGATGCCGGCGGCAGGTGCCCCGCCGGATGCCGGCGGCAGGAGCCGCGGAGGCCGGGCGGGCAGGTGCCGCCGGAGGCCGGACGCAGGTTGCCGGCCGCTCGCCGGCGGCAGGTACCACCGTGGACGGCGGCCGGAGCTGCCCGTGGATGGCGGTGACCCTCGGGCCCCTTTCAACTTCGGAGGCATTTCGGGAGTTCCGTGACCTCAGAAAAAATTTCGGGACCTGTTCCCGCGATCCTACATTCCGGACATTTTAAGTACCATATTGGCATACTTTCGGTGAGTTTCCAAAATAGCCTCCGGTCCGGCCGGACTGTTTGTAGTCCAGGAAAACATGCACTGTAGCAAAGTCAAACTAATTGGCATGGTACTGTAGCAGGTGTGTTTTCCTCCATTTAAAGAGTTTCACATGCCATGTTATTCCTCTGAGCCTCAAAATTTGAGTATTCACAACGGGTCAAACTAGAAGTGACAAAACAAGATGAAGGCTGTGGTTCAGAAAGAGCTAGATACAAGTTTCTGGGAAGGTAATGCATTACCGTGAGTGATCAGCGAACATAGTCCCTATGCTCAAGAAAGGGCTTATTTTTTTATTAAAGCTCTGTGAAGAGGTTCTAAACTTAATAACTAGCTTTCACTTTGCTTTATATACATGGTTTGCAAACTTATGAAGGAAGTTCCTAAGTCATAACTTTCCTTCATAAAGAAGCTCTGAATATTGTACAAGTCAGTGTGAAGCTGTTCTTTAATATAGCTGCACTTTTGTGCACAGACTTTCTATATCTGAAATTAGAACATTGTGAGGAGATTCAATTCATATTCTATTCTCACAAAGTTCTGTATGTGTTTTTCCGCTGTGCTTAGAATTCTAATTTCTGTTTAGAATTTCTAAAATCTATTTCAGTTTTTAGAAAACCCAATTCACCCCCCTCTTAGGTTGTGCCATATATATTTACGACCCACAATCTGGTATCAGAGCCTTGGCTCTTGACTTACCTAAGCTTAACCGCTTAAGAGATAAGATCCCATGGCTACCCCACTTCCCCTTACTTCTTTAGAAGGACAATCTGTTTCTAGACCTCCTTTGTTCAATGGCTCTAATTACTCTTACTGGAAAACTAGAATGGAGAAAAATGGGAATTTTATGAATACAGTTGATAAATTGTTGGAGAAATGTTAATAACTGGTCCTCTGCATTCCCATGAAAACTGTAGGGAGAGCTAGTTAGAAAAACTGAAGAAGAATATACCGATGGGTGGATTGGAATGATATCGCTATAAATGCAAAAGGCCATTAATATTCTTCATTGTGCTTTAAAAAGATGCACGATACAACAAAGTGTCTGGAATGTAAATCTGCAATAAAAAAAAACAGAGGTATGGGAAAAATTAAAGTAACCTAGAAAGGGTACAGATAGAAGTAAAAGAATTCCCAGAATAAATATCCTTTGGAAGAATATGAAATGTTTTAGTATGAAAGAAGGGAGAAACTATTGCAGAACTAAACTCTTGATTTACCAATATAGTTAATCCTTTGAGAACTCTCGGAAAAGGAAATCTCAGAAGATGAGCTTGTTAAGAAAATCCTTAGAATTCTACTAAGAAAATGGGATTCTATAGGACTGTTATGAATTAACAATATAGGAGCTCTTGTTTCAGAAGAAATGAAATCTTCCTTGACAACGGAAGATAAGAAAAAGAAAGGACTGGCTTTGAGGATAGATTCTAGTGAGGAAAGTTCTTCTGATCTTGATAGTGATGATTTAGCACTTGTTGCTAAAAGATTTAAAAAGTTCTATCGAAAAGGTGGAATGCCACAGAAAAAGTTTAATAAAAAGAAATTTCCATCCAAAAATAGTAACTTGCCCAAGAAAGAAACTTCTGAAGTTATGAATGCAACAAACCTGGACATATTAAGCCAAATTGTCCTAAACTGAAAAAGAAGTCAACTAAGGAGAAGCTAAAGCAGGCTTTCGTAGCTGCCTAGAGTGATTCAGATGATTCTAATCCTGAAAGCCATGATGATCAAGAAGAAATTGCTAATATCTGTCTGATGGCTACTATCGACTCCGAATATAAAGAAATTAGCACTCTGACTTAACACAGAAAGCTGGAATCAATGAAAGTGAGTGTGTGAGTCGCCACCTTGTTTAATTATTTTAGGGTAAACTAGGAAAAAAACCTGAATGACTCCATTTTTAATTAACCTAGTTACTAGATTAATTATCCCAATGATTAAGGCACAATCTACGAAATCGAGGTGGATCCCGAGACTATGTCATGCTGATAAACTAACCGATGAATGAGTGTTTTGCAAGGGTGAATGATGGATCAATGAAATGTTTAAGTGATTTCGACTTGCCACCCGGGGTGAAATCCCGAACGTGCCTACGTACTTCCATTTGAATGGAAGATCAAAGTCAACGGAAGATCAAAGTCAACGTAGTCGATAGGCCTTCTTTGAAGGGCTTTGTAAGGTGTATGCTTATGCATGAGTGTGTATGCTTTCATGCATAGTGTGTATGCCTTTGTGCATGAGTGTTTATGCTTTGTGGCATGAGTGCTTTATGCTTTGTGCATGAAGTGTTTTATGATTTGTGCATGAGTTGTGTATGCCTTTTGTTGCATGACATTGTTTAAGGCATTTTGCCAAAAAGATCGATTGATTCGATTAAGGCGTTCGTCGCCAAAATTTGGTTTTTAAGGCATTTGTGCCAAAATGGGTTGTCGGGGCGATTTTGTCCCGTCGTTGATTTTAAGCGCTCTTAGCC
>NW_023590789.1:24758953-24783149 GCF_014843425.1 Jatropha curcas
CATTTCTTCCTTTACGTCACATGCATTCACCATGCCCTATTGTCGCTTTTTGGGGAAGGGGGCTTACACAATGTCAAATAATGCCTATCTGCATCTATATAAATTCTCATTTGCTATTTTAATGTTTTTATTTTTACTAACATTTCGTGAAGTAATTTCTCTTGTAAATAAAAATAGAAAATTATGATTTTACTTCTTTTCTTCTTCTACTAACTTGGTTTATTTCATCTTTTATGTTCATCAATCTGTTCTCTTCTGGAAGAAGAACTAGAGATGATTTTGAGATTCTAATATCTTTTATTTTCTTGACAGCATTTTCTGTTGAATTGTACTTTTATTCGTTGACTTCATGCTTTAGTGTTTTAATTTCCTTGTAAATCTTTTAGAGAATTTCCATTTCTTACTTTTTAGTCTTATTTACATATTAGTAGTCAAATCATAAGTGTTTAGTTCTGCTAGCTTTAGGAGTTATTTTCTTTTTGATTCTTTTTCTTTTCTTCAAAACCACTTTTTGATTAATTTTTTTAAGAAGTTCGAGTTTTGGTTTCAATTATAGTTATATATTTACTACTTCTAAAAGTGTTTACTTTGATCTTTAGTAAGGCATGTTTTCATGGTTTTGTTCTGAAGAACTAGTTATTGTTCCTAGTTCATCAATTTTGGCATTTTTCACTTTCTTTAGTATTGCTTTGATTCTGACGGTGTCGGAATCAAGGTACGTTCAACATTGGAATTTTACTTTAAACACGTTCTTCTTCTAGATTTAATGCATTTAATTTTTTTATTGAATCGATAAAATTTTTGACGTTATGCCTTTCTTACCACACAATTATCTAACAAAGTTACAATCTTTTATAGGAAGTTTTATTTGAAGACATTATACTGGTTGCTTTCTTTTGTTATTACTTCTTATGAGGTTTTGACTTTTTCTTTTTTTGATCAATAGTTTATCGTTGGGCTTGGTTTTTTTTAGACTTGTATTTGCTTTATTAATACTTGTTTTTATAGTGTTTTTTTTTAGTGTTTTAGGTGGTTCAGGAACACTGGCCTCCTGCATCTCTGAGTAGATGTTCATGCCATAATCAAATTGCTTTAAACCAAAAAGGATCCTATTCTTGTTTGTTTTGTGGCAAACTCATCATCTTTAAAAGTTCTTTGAACAGCTTTAAGTCTTGACAAATTTGTAATCCCTTCTTTTTTAATTATACTGATTAACTGCCCATATGCTCCAATTTATTATTACACGGGATTTTGGATTCGCCAAATTGCTTGTTTTATATAATTTTTCTAACTTTTTTCGCCCTAAGAAGAAAGGATAATCCGGTTAAGAAATTTTTTCTTCCAAAAGGCTTGATTGGAATCTTCCCTCTAAACATTAATCTCCAGTAAGGAAAGTAGTTTTATAATATTTGGGAAAGTTCACTTAGTTTTTTAACATCTTAGATTGCTTAATAATTCTGCATTTTTATCTCTTTAAATTGGGATGTATTCTCCTATAAAATGTAATGGAATAGTGAGAATTAATGTTTGACACTTTGCATCTTGAATAGTTTCACCATGTTTCAATCATATATTTGGTTCTCCTTCATTATTTACTTTAATGCGAACTTTAATATCTCCAAAATGCCTCTTTGGTCAGTTACGGTTGGATAATTCCCACCAACCTTTTAATTGACCGTGTAAATGCCTTGCTTATAGATTATTCTTGCTATAGCCCTATCTGATATAATTTGACTTGAGTTTTTATAAGCACTGGCTGCCATCAGTCATGTTGTAATATTACTTAAGATATTATATTTCAGATAACTCCATTCTCATATTCCATTCATAAATTGTAGTAGCATTATATTTTTAAATTGCAGATTATGTGATTTGGTTTATCCTATTTATGCCTAATCTGGTCGCCCCTATTTACTATTTCTCTATGCTAATATGCGGCGTTAATTTCAAATTTGTTAATGTCTTCTGATTCAGGTTCACTTTTGATTCAGATTGAGCAGTTTTCTCTCTTTATAGTTTATATTTTCTAGATGTTTGCAGCGGTTTCAGGTGCTACTTGTTGTGTAGCAAATCTGAATTGTAATTCCGAGTCTACTGAGTTGAATCCTTTTAGTGTCCTAGAAACTTTATTTTTTTAATTCCTTTTGACTAGCATGAGAAAGTTGATTATTGGTTTAAAAATATGGAGACTGTTATTTCTTTTCTTTTCCCTTACTTTATCATCTAAAACTTGGTTTCTGCTAATAAGTTTTTCTATCGTTTTAATTGTCGTATTGTTAAACAAATTAAACTGCATTTTACTTAACAAATTATTTTGTGTTTGATTGGAACTAGGGAACAATTTCGTTTTAATTGGTGTATTTAAACAAATTAAACTTGCCATTTACTAAAAAATTATCTTTGTTCTATGAGTTTTTCTATCCTGTATCAATTCTTTTTTTCTCTAGCTTATTTGACTATCGAAGCACAAATCAATTTCATTATCCGTTGATATTTAAATTTACTAATTGTTTTTTTTAGGGTGGAAAATCACTTTGTATAGTTCTATCATTTACAATCCACTTCTTGTCTTCTTATCTCTAACAGTTGATGGGATTTAGACTTTTATTGGAACAATTCTTCCTTTCAGTTAATGCCAAACCAATCAAAGAATTTGATTTTAGTCTTGAGTTTGTAACTATAATTTAAATATTCATATTAAATCCCTCAAAAGGTATTTGGAATTTTTAGTATCTTTGTTTATATTTCATCAAATTTCTTTGGGTTTTTGTTATTTCTTTTATTCAGTCCCTTTTTCCAATGTCTTTCTTTTACTAAGTACATTCAGTTCCCTATTTACTTTCTTCTGTATATTTTTCAGTTATGGCTTGGCAAACTGTGCGCGTGATTCAGGTGATGAATTTAGCTTAAATGCGACTTTGCTGATTTTACATAGTTTTCTTTTGGGATTTATTACGGACTGCTTTGGGAATTGAAGAGCTATAATTCAACACCTTTTCATTTTAACGAGGAACTGACTTAAATCTGGGGAGATATCTGAAGTAGAACTATCTGGGTTTTTACTAATGTTGAATTACAATGCGGTTTAGGTTCCAGTATCCTTATATTTTGCTATAAATGACAGAGCGGGTATATTAGAGAAGAGAGGGTTTTTCTATTGTCACTCTTGTAACTACAGACAGATGATGAACCCTGTATATCTGGCAACTTTGACTTCGTATTAAATTTTAGTGTTACCTTACCATCTTCATATTGCTCAATTTTTTGTAAATTTATTTCGGTTACCTTTTCTTGGTATTGGAGGGCCACCGGTACATATTTCCTTTCTAAGATCCATTCTTCTCGGTAATGTTGATGTCTTTCCATTGAATGTTTTAGGACATCTACAGTAAAATTTTAGTTTTAGTTAAATCTGTCTTGTAAGAATCTTGTCTTCCTATTTTAGCCGTTGTAATTGTATATTTCTAGCTGACCAAAAGCCGAATTCATTGCTTTATAATGAATTTTATATATTCAATGCTATAGGAATTTTGATCCTCTGTTTCATTTTATAATTACTGAGCTTTTAATTTCCAAAACCATATTTCTAAAATGTTTACAATCACTTTAATGATGATACGTCATATCTGGGTATACTTCAAAAGGATATGCGGTTCCTTTCACCTTAACAACATGGGTCTCAACTTGATCTGCAATAGCATTATTTGATACAGGAGCAGACTTAAATTGTATAAAATCAGATTTAGTACCTAAAAGATATTGGTTAAACACTACAGAAAAATTAAGCACAGCAAATAAAACCAAATTAGATATAGTAGGCAAGGCAGAAGCACTAATTATAAATCAGGATCTAGAAATAAAAACAGTATTTTTAATTTCTCCCCAAATAAATTATATGGTCATTTTAGGAACACCTACCTTTCTTCTGTTTTTATTACATAGTCAGTTTTCCATAAATTAAATTTAGAAACTTTATAGATTTGTTCTTTATCAACTTTAGGTATTTTCCATTCATCAATTGCTTTGCTAAAATCTTGTAAAATTAATTCATTTCTATTAATTACTCTCTTTATTTCTGAAGATTCAGAATCATCCGATTTAACACTACTAGCTGATTTAACACTACTAGCTGACCTACACAATAAAGGATCCATTGTATAATATCAAACAAGTTGCGGTCACTGCCTGTTATACCCTTTCTACGCCCAACATATGGCTATTCACGGGTTCAGTTGGCATACCCAAAACTATTTATGATATTTTCAAATGGATGCTTTATATTTGAGAATTGCTAGAAGGTTAAAAGGGATGGCTCTGATACCAACAAAATCAAACAACAGGATCACAAACAACAAAACAAAATATCATATAACAAAACACAAGTATAGGTTTAAGGTTCCTGCAACCTTAATCTGGGATCCCCTCTGGGATCCGCCAGAATTAAGTTTAAGAGTGTGGAGGGACGAAGAGAAAGGTGCCGTCAACACGGACTTACACAGAAGCAAATTTAAACAATTTTATTTGAATGGCAAAATAATGAGAAGGACCGGTCGTGTGAGGATTAATAACGCGGCCCAGCCAGAATGGGGTGGTATTGGGGCCGGGGGAGCGGGGGGGTTGGTGGGCGGGGGCGGCTCTTTGGTTGCACATGTGAGTGATGGGCCCATGTATGGGAGGACGGCTTCATCGGGTTTCGGTGACTCCATTGATTAAATTTTCCACGTGATATGATTACATGAAGGTGATGATAATTGTGATTGCTGCTGTTATTGCATTTGTTGTGACAAACTGCATAATTCAAAAAAATTTATCGGTGACCAGATAAAATATTTTTAGCAGTCTGTGTGATTGCTGTGGGAATGAGAAGGGTTATCTAACGCTACTCACTGAGTCTAGGTAATCACCCCCCCCCTCCAACCTCCCCAGGTAATAGAATGGAAAGAAGAAATTTGGAGTCCCAATCGACCGAACGAGATACGGATCGATAGGAGTAATATCATTGTATCGAATATGTAATGCATAGACTTAGTGAACTTACTGGAGTAGAGTTTCGGGGCAATTGTATTCCAACTGGGTTTTGTAAATGATAAATAGAGTATAGACATTTATTATTTGGGATTGTACTTTGGAAAATATTTGTGAAATAATTATTGGCCTGAATCCACAATTTGTGAATAGAAATGCGGTCTTAAGTAATAACAGGCTTACTACGGGCTTCCGGGGGCTTAAGCCCACCTAAGTCCTAGTGCCTGGTTCCGGCCCACGGGTCCGGCCCACGGAAATGGGTCGTGACAACATACTACTCTAAATAAGTAATACATTAATATTTCAAATAAATAAACAATCATTTATAATAAATTATAAACATAAAATGAAAAAAATACTTAATTTCTTATTTCAATAACACAAAAACAAATTAAAAAAAAACTTCATTTTTATTGGTAATAACAAAAAACTTGGTTGATTAGCATGGTGTATGGAGTAGTTTCAAATATCAGAAGTTAGGTTGCATGAACACGAGACACGAGATACAATTTATTATTTTATTATATAATTTTACTATTTTGAATGATGCTATAAAATATTATTTCACTTTTAATATTGCTCCGCGCATCGTGTTGCTTCTTACACTAGTAATATATAAAAGTAGATAAGTCTATCTTAAATGATAGCCAAGTGTAAGTCTCTCAAATTGACAAGTGTAAGGAACACAATTATTTAGCATAGTTGTAAGAAGATAAGTTGTAATGACAGCAATTGTATAAAGATAAATTGTTTTATATTTTCAGATAATGTAATGTAAGAGGGAAAAAGAAAAGAAAAGAAAAGAAAACTAATATTAAAAAGTAAAAACTATAAATTGGAAAAGAATTCTGATAATTTTATCTTCAAATTGGAAAGAAAATAAAAAAACTATAAAAATAAATTTGTAGAGAAAAATTAATTTTATTTTTCTTTTAAATCCAAAAAAAAAAAGTAACATAAGTTTTTTCCAAAAAAGAATTTAGTTCATTCTTATTTTTTATGATCATTCATTAATAAAAAAAAAGACACAAAAACAAATTTAAAAAAACACATTCATTTTTTCTTGGTAATAAAAAAAACCTTGGTTGATTAGCTTGGTATATGGAGTAGTCTCATAAACCAAGAGCTAAGTTGCACTGACACAGGACACGAGATATGAGAATATACGCTATATGACAATTTTTTAAAAAGTAGGACATCCACACGCTTAGGACACAAAAAAGTAGGACATCCACACGCTTAGGACACACACTACACTAAATAAATATAATATATTAATATTTCAAATAAATACACAATCATTTATAATAAATCATAAACATAAAATAAAAAAAATACTTAATTTCTTATTTCAATATAATCAGTTTAATTCTCAAAATTATTATCACTATTGGAAATTACATTAATAGTGTGTGTGCATTTTTTGATACAAGTCATACTAGGGGTGTCAAAATGGTTCATGACACGCGAACACGAGTTGCCTAACACACGAAATAGATGGATTCGGGTTGATGTTAAACGGATTCTTGTCATAAACGAGTTACTCATTTATGAGGCGAATACAAACGTGTCGTATCACAGGTTAAGACGCGGGTTAAGCAAGTTACCTGTTTGTTTAAGAGTAAAGAGGTAATTTTGGTGTTAAGTATAAATACTCCAATTAAAACCTATTTAAATTTAATTGTTCTGTTACTTTTTTATTTTAATTATGAATCTTGAAGAATTTATGCATTTTATGTATGAAAATTTATTTTTAAATATAATTGGAGTTAAATAGGTTAAAATTTAAAAAGTTAAAAGGTTAAAATTTAAAAATATTATAAACAGGTTAAGTGGATTGCACACGGATCAACACGACTCACTTAACATGTTTATGATATTAAGCGGATTACAAGGGTTGTATATGGGTCAACACGATCTACTTAACTTGTTTATGATATTAGTTGATTAAATTTATCGTGTTCCTATCACTTGTCTAATTTTCGTATCGTGTTCATGTTGATAAATTTAAAACAATTATTAAATTGATAGTATTCATGTTGACCGTAATTATGTTGCGTGTTAGGCGAATCCGTGTCGAAACTTGACACGCCAACCCATTTTGACACCCCTAAATCATACCATGCATGGTTTTTCTTATTGCGTACTTTAGTAAAAAGCTTCGCAGGATACTTAAGAAGACACATCTTAGCATTTTAACTTCTTTTAACATATCTCAATGAGATACAATTTTATAATACATTTCACGATTATTTTATTATACAATTTTGTTATTTTTGAATGATTTTATAAAAAATTATTTTTTCATCTAATATTGCTCCCACATTACGTGAGTTCTAATACTAGTAAAAGTTAAAAGTGTTACCATATTTTTTACATATAAATACGGAGATAAATTTATACATTGTATTGCAAAAAAAAAAAAAAATTATGGAACCTTATCTAAATCATGGAACCCTATCTAAAACCCCATCCAAAATATGGATGGAGGACAACCTTTTATCAACGCATGAGTCGGGATAAATTTAACAATTTACTTACTTTTACCTAAATTTACAAAAATATATATATATATATTTTACAAAAAGATTAGAAAATTTTACAAAATATTAGTAATCAGAACTATTATTCTAAAACAACTCTTTAAAAAAAGCATTTTTTACAAGATCTTTGATAATATTACAAAAATATTTTACAAGATCTTTGATAATATTACAAAAATATTGATAATATGAACTCTTAATATGTGGATAATCCTTTTACAAAAAATAACTACTTTTAACAAAAATATAGGCAATTGGAGCTATTATTCTCTAATCTAATAATTTTTTAAAAAATAGAAAACATTGGAAAATGTTAACAACCAAAGTCCATAGCTAACTTTTTTTTTAAAAAATAACCACAAATAACCACTTTTATAATGTTTAGGACTTGTTATAAAATGTTGGTACTGAAACTATTATTTAGTAATTTGGCAATTTCATAAGAAAGAACCATGTTTTACATAATTGTTAAAAAACATTACAAATTATAGATAAATGCATCAATTATTTTATAAATTCAACTAACCTAAAACCACAACTGATCTAAAAAACCTTTTATCATGTTGTGACTACCCAGTCACATTGGAAACAGGAAATGCTATTCAGTCTGCAACATCATTCATTACATACACTTTCTCTTCTTTTTTGGAGTTTATGTTTCGTGTCTTGTTAAAGATTAATTTTGGAGTTTATGTTTCGTGTCTTGTTAAAGATTAATTCGATTGTTTCAAATATAAAGTATTTAGGCAACATATTTTTAAGTCTTGAATTAAAACATATATTAATATATATTTCAAATATTTTGTTGAGGAAACAAATTATTTGTTCAAATATTTTTAAGCAAAGATATTTGATAACTGTTTGACCGCACTGGAAAGACTGATTTATTAAAAACACATAAAATAGAAGTACATAAAGACAGAATTTATTTGCTCATAGCATTGAGATTCACACACACACTCCAGTGGAGATGGTGGATCAGTCAAAGCCATGCTTATTAACATTACTTAAAAGGATAACACAAACACAAGCTTCAGTCTTCATCCAGAAGCGGTAAAGGACTTAACCCAACAATACGGTGCCAAGAAGTTGTGCAACAGGTGGGTAAAATGAGCTGATATTCAACCCAGTTTGACGCTGTGCCGTGGACATAACACCCAACATCCCAAGCACCGACTGGATTGGAGACACAGCCATCGCTTAATATTAGAGAGCTTTTGAAATATGAAGACGAAAGAATGTAAAGAGTAGTGTGGTGCTTCAAGTGTTGCTTAAGTGGGTTTTTATAGACATGCACCCACTTGCTTAAGTGGGACCCATTTCAAATTATTGGGGACACATTTTAAATTTACAGTGGTTCACTTATGGGCGGGACACATTTGTAATAATATGTGAGAACTTATCTACACATGTTTTGTAAACTCCACTTATACATTAACGGTCCGTTTAGAACAAATGAATCCAAGTAGAATTCATTTATAAGTAGAATTCATTTGCAAATGAATTTGTCATATTTGGTATGCTATAATTTAAAATAAAGAAAAAAAAAAGTAAAAATAGCTGAGTTTATAGTTGAGGGTAATTTTGTCAATAAAATTTTAGTGGTTAAATTTTTTGGAATTTATGTACAAATTCTATCAATTTTAGTAGAATTTGAGTTAGGCATACCCAATTCCATAGAATTCAATTCGTAGAATCCAAATTTGTATTTTTTTTTCATTCCTAACACAATATTTTGGATTTCTAAACGAATTTCACAAAATTTTATGGAATTCATTTGTCCAAATAGGCTCTAAATAAATCGAAAATAATTTTTTTAATATAGGTATTTTTAATCATTCACGAGAAAAAAGATAAAATAATAATAATTAAAATTTTTTTTAAAATTTGATATATAGGTTGTACTATACACCAAGTAGGCAAATCTCATCCATAAGTTACATTTTGATTCCATTTTTCTTTATTTACCCTTAATTTCTATAGACAGATATTTATATAATTATTGACTATGTACATCTAATAATTATAATTAGTGCATTTCTATAGACAGGTACTTATATAATTATTGACAATGTACATCTAATAATTATAATTAGTGCAAATAAACGTAATTAAAGTCTCCTTTGACAGTGAAAAATAAATTTTCAAAATTACAGTTAGAGATTGTTTTAGTGGACTAATTCATCTTAAATAATAATTAAAAAATTGATGCATCTCATAAGAATATGAGCACATATGCATTTTACTTTTGTATACAAATTAAGTAATAGGCTAAATAATCACTTAAAGTCATCAAACATTAGTTCAAAATATTTAAATTTATACTATTTTTTTAAGAAAATAAATCATTTTCATTTACAAGAAGCCATATATATAAATCATTTTCATTTACCAATTTTGATAATATCTTATTCCCTTCCATACTAGTAATATTAATTTTTGGATGTTTTTGGTATTTATGTGTAAAATTTTTACTTGATGTGTGGTTAACACAATCTTTGAAATAATAATTTTCACGTGTTTTAACTATCCAGTAAATGTTTAATAAATTCAACTTTACAAATTCGATTTTGCAATAGAATAATTTTCACAAACTGAAGTAGTTTATTAGTACAATTTTATGAATTGATGTATTGCAATAGAATAATTTTCACAAACTGAAGTAGTTTATTAGTACAATTTTATGAATTGATGTATTTAATATGTCAAAATAAAAATTAAAAGTGCTACAATATTATTTACTTAAAAATACAGAGATAAATTTATGCATTGTGCTGGAGAAAATAATTATGGAACCCAATCCAAACTATCACCCAACACTATCACCACCACTTTCTTCAACCGCCATCTTTTCTCAAAAGAAACAGTGACCCTTCATATAAATGTTATAATTTTTTAATAACATTCTACCCCTCTTAATATTAGTAGTGATAGTTTTTTTTTTCTTTGTGTGTGTGTTTTTTGTATTTACAAGTAAATATTTACTTGATGTGGTTAATATAATTTTTGCAATAATAATTTTAACATCTTTTAATTATTCAATAAGAATTTAATTAATCTAATTTTATAAATTAGAG
This sequence comes from Jatropha curcas, assembly GCF_014843425.1. Next base: position 24,769,599 of record NW_023590789.1, read on the forward strand.
TTTTCAATAGAATAATTTTTACAAGTTGAAGTATTTAATTAATATAATTTTTATAAATTGAAGTGTTTAATAAGTTGAAGTAAAAATTTTTATAAATAATTTACACATTGGACCCACGAGAAAAACAATTATTGATTGAACCGTAGCCAATGGAATCCTTTCCAAAGCCCTATTGAATAATTATTATGGTGCTCTATCCAAATGATTGGTGGAGGACAATCTTTTATCATCGTGCTTGTTATCATGACTTGAACTAGATTCAAGTAACATTTTTCTTAATCTTACTTGAATTTTTTTTTTTAAAAAAAAAAAGCTATTTTTTACCAAAAGTTAGAAAACTTTACAAAATAAAAAGTTAGAAAACTTTACAAAATATTAATTATCATACCAATTATTTGGCAAACAATCCTTTTATAAAAGACATACATTTTTTATAAAATATTTGAAAATATTACAAAATATTGGTCGTGTGAACTATTACTTTCTAATTAATCTCTTTTCAAAAAGCCACTTTTTACAAAAATCTTGAAAATCTATATTATATAAACATGGGAATAGCGGGAAATAATGAAATTTCCTATAGCCCTTTTAATGAAAACTTATTTGTTTAAAAAATAAACAAAACTTGTTTCTTTACTTTTTAAGAAACTGTTTTTTAAAATAAAAAACAAATTTTTATAAAACCACGTATGATGATTTTTGTATTTGTGCGTGCTTTTATTCTACATTCCTCCTATTTTTTTATTTTTTATAAGATTTATCCTCATAAAGTTATATTATTATTATTATTATTATTTTCTCCATTCATATAAATCTAATGTCATTTATTTATCCAAAATATATAAGCATTAGTTTTATTATCTCTATTAAAATTCTACGTTTTTTTTTCATCTCTTCTCTATTTAGTAATATTTATTATTATTTCTCTATCCGTATTAAAATTTCAATGTCATTTAGTTATTATTATTTATTATAATACTTAGATATTATATTTTTTATTCAATTGATTGTATACATAAAATAAATCAATAGTTAATTAACTTTGAATTTAAAAATTAAACAACATTTTTAATTGTTTTGTCTTTAGATTTTATATTTTTTAAATTTTGTCTTAGATTTTATATTTTTAAATTTTTATTACTAACTAAAATATTCAATTTGTGCACTATTTTTCTGTGTTTGCTCAATATTTTTATCTATATTTTCCACCAATGTGGCCAAAAGAGTAGTAATTGGATTCAATTTTTTTCAGAATCTCAACATTATTGTCTGCAATTAAAGACACTCTTCCAGCTCTTCTTGGAAGAGTAACTAGCTCATTTAGTGTACGATTTTCATCTTCCCCACTCAAAGACATACAAATAAGGGTTAACTCTGTATTTATATGGCCAAATTTATAAAAACGACAGTTGTTACTATAAAACAAAATAAAAAAAAATGAGTTGATAACTTGTCACTTGAAACATGCGTGTATTAAATGGTGAGAATATTCATGTCTGCCACTTTCCTTAATAGTTGAGCTTTATTCTTAAAAAATACACATGTACTTTGAGGGCTTTATAATCTTTTTAACTTGACTTAGATTCCAAAATTACTATTTATAATAACTTTTCCTATATAAAAAATACACCGAAAAAGAAAATTTTCTCAGAAAAAACAACGAAGGAAGTCTACATGACACAACCTCCGGGTTTTGAGAATTCTAAGTTTCCCTCTCACATTTGTTTGCTTCGCAAAGCTATTTATGGGCTAAAGCAGGCTCCTTGTGCGTGGTATACTACTCTTAAAAATCATCTTATCTCCTTGGGTTTTGCCAAATCTGAATCGGATTGTTCTCTATTTATAAGCCGTACGGCTTCTGCTGTTATTTTTGTACTTGTATATGTCGATGATCTCATTGTTACTGGAAGTTCAGTTTCTGGCATTCAGAGTACAATTGATTCCATTGCGAGTCATTTTTCTATTAAAGATCTGGGTAATTTGCAGTATTTCGTTGGTGTGGAAGTGTTGCGGCAGAAAGATTGTCTCTACTTGTCTCAAGCAACTTATATTGCTAATCTACTTCACACAACCAACATGCAGGAATCCAAACCAGCTGCTACTCCTATGAGCTCCTCTACAGTTCTTTCAGTTTCTGATGGTTCCTTGGTTACCTTGCCTGTTTGACGTGCCACTAATACTCGACTCAAGGTTGGTTAAACTTCAATATTCTTCAGGTTATAACCCGTCCCGATATTTGCTCTTGCACGTGAAACAAGCTTCCCAGTTTATTCGCATGCCTCCACTACCTACTCATTCATTGGCAATAGCGCTGTCAAACGGGTTCTTACCGCGATATCTAATGGTACTCTTCGCTAGGCCTTTGTCTGAGAAGCAACAAGCAAATCTACTGTCACTTTCACATAGTATTTCTGACGCAGATTGGCCCGGCGATACCTTAATGTATCGTGTCTCAACCACTGGCTACATTCAATTCTTTTGAAATAATCCGATCAGTTGGTCTTCTAAAAAGCAAAACAACAATTGGAGGTCTCCACGGATGTGAGTATCGTGCTGTTGCGAAGTGCTGTATCTTGAAACAACTTGGCAGAAAGTCGCAACTCCTATTGAAATGGGCATCAGACTTTTCTACGGCATCTGTTATTTATTGTGATAACAATAGAGGTCACTTATTTAATGATTGAGGAATCCTATGTTCACAGTCGTATGAAGGATTAGCAGTGGATTTTCACTTACTGTCGTTGATCAAGATTCATCGGAAAAACTGCTTACGTTTCACCATGTCCATTCTGCAGATCAAGTAAGCGATACTTTGACTAAGGCCCTTGTCATCCGCAGTGCCATCGGTTTTGTCGGTCATCTGGAACAAGTTAAACATTGTCCTCTCTGTTTAACTTGAGGGGTCATTATTTAGCAGTATATCTGTTAGCAGTATATCTGTACCTCTTCCCATATCTTTGACTTTGTATTATTTGTTTTTGATTATGTTGAGATTGAGTTGTTATGATAGGATTAGTTTGTTACTGATTCCTACTGCTAAGGAATTCAGTTTATTCTCTTTGTATTTAAACGCTTGTTTACTAGGAATAATATATACAATATTCATTCTTCACTTTTATATTTATTACCTTTAACATAAAAAAGTTGATGCACCTCATAAGAATATGAGTACTTTTGTATACAAATTAAGTTGTCGGCAAAGCCACAAGCCTGATAAGACATGGAACCAATGCAATAAAATTGCCCGCACATAGTGTTTAAGGTTTAGGTTTAGGGTTTACTGATAACTACAAAATCTATAGATACTAACTGTGAATAAAAGAAATTGCTATTATAAATTATTATAAATCAAATTAATAAGATAAGGGTCATTCGGAAAAAAAAATAAAAAAAAAAAGAGCAAGATAAGGGAAGTTAACATTATCGAAGAGATACTTTCACAAAAAAAAAAAAAAAAAAAAAAAAAAAAAACAAAAAAAGATAAGGGAAGTTAACATTATTGAAGAGATAAGGCTATGGTAATGCCCTGCTAATAATCACATGTCTGATATTATTGTGCATTGCGTATCAAAAAAAAAATATGATAGTGTTATTTTTATAGTATTTTTAATATAATTTTTATTAAGATTTTTAGTATTTTTAATTTATTTAATTTTGTTATGTTTTCATTTAAAAGTTTCCTTGAAACACAACTCACTTTATCTTAAGAAAATTTGTAGGGTTTTTGCACAAAAAAAGGACAAAATGAAGCAAAATATTTTAGCATGCCCAGCCCGTGCTAAGAACCAAGGAAAATCAAGCAAATAGTCAGACTCTAGCATGCCCTAGCCGTGTTAGACAGCACGCCCGTGCTACAAATACCTTGGACTTCCAAAGCCTAGCATGCCTTGACCGTGCTAGGGCGCACGCCTGTGCCACTATGGAGATGCAATCCTAGGGCTTGTCCGCTGAAGCACGCCCGTGCTGCACATGCACTAGACTTCTAGAGCCTAGCACGCCCAGGCCGTGCTAGGGCGCACGGCCGTGCCACAGGACCCTATTCAGGCGTGCTAGACAGCACGACCCGTGCTGAGCCTTCTACAATGCCAAAGCCTGGCACGCCCAGACCGTGCTTCCTAGCACGCCCGTGCCAAACATCAGAAGCCTAAATTGAGTCAAAAATTGCCAACCAACTAGTTGGAAGAACTCCAGGGTTAAGCATGCTCGCTTAATAGAAATCTCAGGATGGATGACCTCTTGGGAAGTTTCTCATTTCACCTGCAGGACAAAACCATGAGGTGTAGGTCGTGCGGGGACTACACTACGGTGTAGGGCGTCCGTGGACTACACCAAAGTGGACAATTCCTCTGTGATTAGAGTCGGGGTGTGACAGTTCATCCCAGAGATCATACAATCCCATTCTACTCTATCTCATACCAGATCTCATATTTCTCTTATTCTTGTATATAGTTTTATTTCTTTAAGAGTTCAAATATTCAAGAGTTGTGCAAAGATTCAAGGAAAAGCCAGTTCAGAGTTAATTGTCAGCTAGTTCTTATTCTAAACTCTTAATCTTGTTATTACTTTCATTCATTCTTATTGATTATGGAATATTTATCAAGCATTACTGAGTTTTATTTAAGACTATGTCTAACTAAATTCTCATACTAGGGATTTTGATGTAGCTTGATTTCTTTTTCCAAATTATAATGATTAGATTTGTTATTTGTTTTTCTTTGTTCAAGTTATGATTTATTGATAAACTTAGTGCTTCCAGGCAGAGGTTCTCCCCTGGATTGATTTATTTCATTAATCACCATCGGAAGAATGATTTTTTGATATGAAAAGTTAATGAATCACATGAGAATAATAACTTGATGCAGAAGCTATATGGTTTGACTCATGGGGGATTTTCATTAATTAACAACTTTAATTTATGAATTTATAAACAAACTACAAAACTTAATGATTTGATTCAGGTTTGATTATGCTATTGGAAAATAGGTACTTAAACGGAATTAAAATAACTAATAATACATCGGGAGAGCTTGTTAGTGATTTTAGAGTTGTTTCCCCTACTTGAATAATTAAAATTGATTAATGAACTAATAAAAAATGATTAATGAACTAATAAAATAAATGGATAGAATTAACGTGAAAATTCAAATATCCCTAGCAGTTTTTAATCCTTGATTTCTCTAATTCAAATTTTGTATTGCATTGACTTTCTTCTTAATTTTACTTATTGAATTTTACATTTGTGAAGCAATTTCCTCCATTTTATCCGCTTTAAATAATAATAGATAAACAAAATTTTCGTTACTTGTTTTGGTACTTGGTATACAATCTTCGTGGGAACGATATTCTACTCATCATATATTACTTGTGGCGATTTCGTACACTTGCGAAAATCACTGTCAATATATATTTTCATAATTTAAACTTTAGACTTTGTGTAATAATATGATTTAAATTATTTGTCTGGGCCCCAGTAATTTTTTTATTATATAATTTATTGATATGATTTTTTTTTTTTTGAATTCCGATTATGACTAGAAAAATAACCACCACAATTAAATATAACATTAGTTCAAAATTAATTGTCAGCTATATCAATTATTCGTTTATACCATATGCTCTGATTAAATTAATAGTAATGCAAAGCAAAGTTACAAACTATTGAAAATAATTTTTTCTATTTAACATCAGAAATCTTTTCCAGTAAAAGAAATTATTACAGTTTAAACTCGTAACTTTTAGTCATAATATAAAATTAAATTATTTATCCTAGGGCACCAATAATTTTATTTTTTTACTGCAAAAAAATTATAGTATATGAATATTAAAATTAAATTATTAATATCATTTATTTATTAATTTATAGCCAAATTAGAAGACTTGAGTATTTTGAACATCATCTACCTTAAATATATTATTCCTGCAAATCATACATATGTTGATGACCTTAGACGGTGTCACTACCTTAAATTTTAAGATACAAACATTATCTGCAAAATAAAAAAAAATAATTAAAAACATATATAAAGGTTATTACTTATGACCTCTCAAAACTATGATATCCCCATATCAGCCATTTAATATTGGATGTCCCTGAAATTTAAAACAACAAAAAAAAAATAAAGAATTATGATAAAACTATCATTCCTCCTAGCTCACATTTGATGTATAGGCTCACTCCATATACTAAGTTAATAAAAAAAAACAGTTTTTTGGTTCGATTAATGAGGGTATTTCTGACTGTTTGCCAAAAAAAAAAAAAAAAAAAAAAAAAAAAAAAAAAAAAAAAGACAATGACGATCTTTAAAAAAAAAATAAAAATTTATTGATTGGTTTGGTATATGAAAAGGTGTAGGTGTGTCTTATACTACAAATTATGTACAAATTCTTGTTAAGGTGTAGGTATGTCTTCAGTGACAAGGAGCCAGGATTTTTTTTGCAGGGGAGTGAAAATTTATTTGTGATTTCATACAGTGTGTAGAAACTAAGAAATTAAACTTGATTAAAAAGTATATGAAAATAATATAATTATGAAAAAATAATATAATGATATAATTACACAAACAAATATATTTATAATATGGTCCAAATTTTTTAATTGGAAAATAGTATAAATATGCAAAAAATTAATAAATAATATATTTAAAATTATAGATAAACTTTCAATATAAGAAACAAATAACTTCTCTAAAATCTATACCTTATGAAATTACAATGAAAATAACAACTAGCGTTTAAAATTTTAAATATATATTGTAATTTTAAATTTCAATCAACCTTAAATTTTATATATTATTTTTAAAAATATTAAATGAATCCGAATATTAAATATAAATTTATATCTTTCACGTAGATGTGTGTTTATTTCAATAGATTTTTAGAATTTCAAAAGAAATATAGGTTTAGTTGTTGTTTATGACTTGAACTAGATTCAAGTAGACATTTTTCTTAATCTTACTTGAAATTTTTAAAAAAAAATAGCTTTTTTTAAACCAGAAAAAAAGTTAGAAAATATACAAATATTAAATAATGCATACCAATTATTTTGGCAAACAATCCTTTTAATTGTACGACCCATTTCCGTGGGCTGGACCGGGCACTAGGACCTGGGTGGGCTTAAGGCCCCCGAAGCCCGTAGTAAGCCTGCATTATTTAAAAAACTCGCATTCTATTACAAATATATCGCACCGTACAGTCAAATATAATAAATGTCCTATACCTCTATTTTATTCATTTACAACGCCACGTTGGAAATACACATTGCGGAAACTCGTACTTTTAATTTACATTGAAATATTTCATTTATTAACAGTCTTTGCTATAAATAATGTTCCAACTCATAGGCTTTCTTCTATTACCCTGAAAAAAAATATAATAGGCAGGGGTGAAGGCGCCAAACTCAATGAGTTAGGGTTAGATTAACCCTCTCACCGCACACCATCACACAGAATATAAACATTTTAATTTGATCATTCGTTTAATTATATGATCATGCAGTTTGTCACACAAATGGCATACAACGCAATCACAATTATTAATCAACCTTCATGATAATCACATCACGTGGATCATCAGTTGGACCACCTGAAACCCAACGAGCCCGTCCTCACACATGGGCTCGCCCTCTCATACATGTGCACAGGGAAGCCGATCCCCATACGGCCAACTGGTCTATTCCTGCATGACCAGTCCCTCTCATGTTTTTCCATTCTCTCTTTCTTTGCATACCAAACAGGAGGCAACCCGGTGGTTTCCATCCATCCTAGATCACAAGTGCTCACAACAGGAGGCCACCCTGCGGGCTACAATCAAATCTAGATTAATCAGGTGCGCAACAACAAGAAGCCATCCTGTGGTTTTCCATACAATCCTAATCATCAGGTGCACACCGGGGGCCGCGATTTCCCATTTTCCCCCGGCCGACGGTCCAAATTCCCATGTCATATCATATTCCAGGAATCCCATATCACAGACCGTCCTCACAAAACCATGGTGGTCCCACGTCATCCCAATTCCACACAAAACCAGGCACAGTATATTCATAGCACAAGTAATCAAACAATTTTTAATATCAACTAAAATAGTGCTCATAATATGGCAATTCAAAAAATAATGCTGATAACATTTAGCCGGAATGCCATGAATGCAACGGATGATACTAGTTATCTAAACACTACTCACAGTTTTTTATTGTCCTTAAGGGGGACTGCCCTTTCTAGCCACATGCTTCCAGCCTTTGTCCTCGCATTTCGGAATTTTATACACCTCTAAAATAACAAATAAAGTTCTAAAGTAAGAATTTTAATTTGACAGATTATATTTCTTATTTCGTGGTATTAGTCTTGTTATCAGTTATTTATTCACTTAATTAATTTAAAATATATATATATATATATATATATATATATATGTATATATACTATTATATATTATATATATATGGATTCCTTATTTTATTTATTTTATTCTAAGTTATGCCTTATAAATAAACGTTTAGTTTAGTTGTTAATAATATGTTTATGATAATACTAACATAAATAATGAATATTAATAATGATTATAATTTTAAGTCGTATTTTAATTTATTAAACTATATTATAAATTCATTACTCTTGTTTATTATTTATTGTTTATATATTTCAGATAAGGTGGTCCGTTTAGTAAAGTTAATTGTTCCATTATATAATTATTATTTCTACCAAAATTTCGGACAAGCACCTCCCCTACAATTCAACTCTCCGACCAATTAACTCAGTCAATCATTTTTATCAAGTTCTCATAGCCCAATCCAGCGGGCAATCAATTCCAGTTCAATTAGGCCCGTCCTTGCAGCATTTATCCACATCAACAATATTTTGTTAATTTTTGCTTTTAATTCTATAAATCATACATTTCCCAGCAATTTTATTTATTACCAGAATTTAATTTTAATTAATCACTGTATATTTTTATTAACCGACGGATCCAACACTAAATTAAATTATATTCAATTAATTCAACTAATCAAACTTGCTAAATGAAATTATTAGAATTATTAACTAAAATTACTAAAATTAATTTATAGCCCAAAATATAATTTTCTTGCTGGATCGGGATTTTACGCGTGCCGTATCGAAACTATGCATGCTGGAAGCGACTGGACCACCTGAGATTGACACAGGAGGGGCTGACTTGCAGTGGTGGCGCGACCTGGCGGCGGAGCAGCTGGCGGTGCAACGGCAGGCGCGACAGATCATGAAAGAGGAAGAAGAGAGGAGTCATTTGGTACTCACCTTGCGCTCTAGGCTTGCCTGAAATGGCGTGAATCGCCGGAGAAAGGTGTCGCTACGGTGCCAAAACTTCAAGCTCTTCCCTTTCAAAATAGATGCTGTTTTAGTTCAAGTCAAAGCCATATTCTTCTTCCTTGCATTGAGTAGAGGTTTTTAGAGTATCCATTTGCCAGATTTGGTGGCCGGAGGACGGAGATCGAAGGAGAGGGAGGAGGAGGAGGAGGTCGCGCAATCCAAGGGAAGGAGAAAAGAAAAGAAAAAAAAAGAGAGAAGGCGTTTCTAGAGGGTTCTGGGCCATTCCGGTTCGATTCGAATCGATTTGGTTCAACTCAACGATTTAGCTCAATTTTTGTTTGATTATCTGGTTTTTCTCCTGGTTTTAAGAAACTTTACGTCGATTTACAGTTCCTATTTATCAACAATTAACTATTTACTGAATAACCCCATTTTAGTCTTTCTAATTTGATTTATTTAATTATTTTAATTAAATTTAGGATTACTAATTGGTAAATATAATTTTATTATTATTTTAAGTGGTCCAATATAAGTCGATTCTAAAAAGTTTAAATTATTTTCAACTAGAAGTTCCGATAAACTTGTTTTGGGCCCTTGAGCCCACTCGCAATTTAGGCCCAGAATTAATAATTACTCTCCGGCACTGAAGCCCATACAGTCGCAAATTCAGATTTTTTGATTTATTAAAAATTCAAAAGTTTTGAAAAGTAAAAATTCAGGCCTATTTACAATCTCCCCCCTTAAAGACAATTCGTCCTCGAATTGAATATAATAGTAAGAATGAGAATGAACGCATGGGGAATTTTAAAAGTCACAAGAAATTGCTTACTCAAGGAGACAGCTCAAAAGCGAAACACAAGATCGAGGAAAGGCAGTGACTGGGGTATTTTGAGTGTACTTCTACCGCTCCGCCAATTATCAATATTTAGACAAAAGTTTCATTATCAAATCTTCATTCAATCTATATAGTACCACCTATCTGAAGCTTATAAGAAACTTTATTACCGAAATCGCCATTACTATCATCGAACAGTTACTGAAATCTTTAGAAAATCGTTCTTTAAATAAATATTTTTCATCTAATCGAGTAGCAATAAATGTATAATGGTAATAATAATTTGATTTGAAAAATTAACTTTTATTACGCATTCATTTATGAAAACCAAAGATAATATTTACAAAAGCAAAACCATGAGAAATTCAATTTATTTATAATGAGAATTGATTCATTTAATTTACATATGTTATGGCCAAATCGTTTACTAATCAAGGTTGAAAAATTGTTATTTTAATCCAAAATTTTAAGAAAATTCTCTTGTAATTTTTCGTTGTTTCTAGTTTGTTATATGAGTTTTTTAGTTATTATATTTTTTTGATTTTTGTTATAATTATATTTTGAGAGTGCTACCATTTCATTTGAGTGAAACATTATGATAAGAAGAACAACTTTAAAATTAGAATTTTAATTTATGATTTTTGGAACATTTATTTATGTATTAATTTATTTTCATATTTTTTATATATTATATATTTTTTAGATAAATATTTTAATTTTTTAATAATCTATGTAATCTAATTTTTTCTTTTTTAAAAAAAAAAGAGTCAATAGATAAATGTTCATTCGTGGGTAATGGGTACCTGTGGATCTACCCAAACCCATTGGGTTCAAGGATGGGTGTAACATTCTCTACTTGATAGGGTACGGGGATTGCGGATGAGATTGGGTTTGGCTATGGGCATTCACTACAAAAAAATATGAATTTTATGACCAACAAATCAGTCACTAAAACTTTTTTCTGTCGCTAAAACATAAATAGCGACCGACTCACGACAACATCAAGCGATTTTCCAATTTCTTATCGCTATATTTATAGTGACCAAAAGTGGCGTCCATCGATAATTAGCGACTGCTTCATCGGTTGCTAATATTGCAAATGTGGGCTGAATCAATTTATCTCATTATTGACAAAGTAGTAGCTAATCAGTCGTTAAAATTAGCAGTAGCTATTCCATCGATATTTTTGTCGCTGATTCGGTCGCAAAGTGGTTGCTGTATTTGTCTCCAATTAATTTTTAAAATATAGTCAATCATCGCTCATCATCGCTATTTCATTTTTGGAATAAAAAAATAAAATTAAAATTTTTGACAATAAAAATTTTTCACTTGTAAAAAATGACAATACATGCTAATTCAAGTACTCAAATAATTGCAGGAATGAAAAAACTACTAAATTATAAAATAAAAAAAAAACATTGTTATTAAGATGTGAAGATATTTGTACAAGTTATACTGTAATATATACAAAATAAACATGATAATAAAATATTGGATCTGAATGCAAATATATGCCTTCACTCTGTGATGCATTGGACTATCAACCCAAACTATTGTCAATCCGGGTTTCACCATGATATACCCATTGATAATAGTTGTCTACGTACCCATTTTTGCATAAATGGAGCTTCACTATTTCAACATTATAAAAGCCCTATTTTTGTACTTTTTAAGATTGCATGGACACCTTATTTTTCCTCCATCCATACATCATGAATTACTGATTGCAAACTGAATGAAGGACTCTAGACCCTCCACGAAACCTGTCACGACCCATTTCCGCGGGTCGGACCGACACTAGGACCTGGGTGGGCTTAAGGCCCCCGAAGCCCGTAGTAAGCCTATATTACTTAAGATTCGCATTCTATTCACAATTGTGGATTCAAGCCCAATAACTTATTTTACAAATATATCCAAAGTACAGTCTATATAGTGAGTATCTGTTACTCTATTTATTCATTTACAACCCATTTGGAATACAATTGCGAAACTCTACTTTTACATTTACATTGATATTTCAATTATTAACGGTCTTCTATAAATAATGTGTCAACTCCATAAGGCCTTTCTTTCTTTCTATTACCTGAAAAAAAAAATAGTAGGCAGGGATGAGCGCCAAACTCAATGAGTAGGGTTAGATAACCTCTCACCCCACACAATCACACAAATCCCTTAATTTATTAAGTTTTCCTACCGCATCCACATTCCTTTCCCCATTCATTCTCATTTATGATTTAAAGTTATTCGTCATCTTCGACATTCATTTTCTTATAATAGATTTATGAACTTAGTCTAGCCCTTTAAGTATCCCACATGTGCTAGGATCTTAATTATATAATGTCTAATAAATTTATTACAACTAAACTTTCACCTTATTAATTTTTAGATTATACCAACTATCCCTTAGTTCACTGACTCAGTCCTCGTCGGTTTCATTGTTTTTCCCATTCTCCTCTTTTTTTTCCATCCCAAACAGGAGGCACAAAACCCGGTGGTTTCCCAATCCCAATTCTAGATTCATCAAGGTGCTCACGAACAGGAAGGCCCTTTAGGCAGAGTCACCCTGCGGCTTATCAATAATCTAGATTAAAGATCAGGTGCGCACAACAGAAGCCATCGCCTGTTTGGTTTTCAATACAATCCACATATCCATCAGGGTGCCAAACACGGCTGTGGGCGGCGCCGATCTTCTCCACTCATCCCATTTTCCCGGCCGACGGTCAAATTCCATGTCATATCCATATTTTCTCCAGTGTGATCCATAATCAACAGTCGAATAGACCGTTACCTCTAGACAAAACCTCATTGGTGGTCACGTCATCCAATCCAAAACAAGGCACAGTATATTCATAGCACAGTAATGCAATACAATTTTTAATAGATCGAACAAATAGTGCATCATAATAATGGCAATTCAACAAAAGTTAATGGATGATAACATTTAGGCGCCGTGAATGGCCATGAATGCAAGCGGATGATACTATATCCTAACAACTAATGTCACAGTTCTTTAATTGTCTCTATAAGGGGACTGCCTTTCTTAGCCACAATGCTTCCAGCCGTTTGGTCCTCAGCATTTCGGAATTTTATAACACTCTAAATAAACAATAAAATTCCTAAGTAAAATTTAATTTGACAGATTATATTTCTTATCGTGTATTAGTCTTGGGTTATCAGTTATTTTAATTCACTTATTAATTTTAAACTATATATATATAATATATATATATATATAATATATATATATCTATATTATATTGATTCTTATTTATTTTTATTCTAAGTTATTGCCTTTAAATAAAACGTTAGTTGTTTGTTATGTAATATATCGATATCTACATAAATATGAATTTATAATGATTATAATTTTGTCGGTATTAATTTATTAAACTATATTATAAGATCATTACTCTTGTTATTATTTATTTGTTTTAT
>NW_023590790.1:0-16024 GCF_014843425.1 Jatropha curcas
CTTCAGGAAACATTAGACTTTCACCTCAATTAAATTATTCTACCATTAATAAAGAAATTTTTAAGTTATTGTTATTGTATAAATATAAATTTCAACTGATCTTTTAAACAAAAATTTTTACTAAATTTTTACTTCGTATTGATTGTAAATCTGCAAAAGACGTTTTGCAGAAAGATGTCCAAAACCTTGCCTCTAAACAAATTTTTGCTAGATGGCAAGTGCTTTTAAGTATTTTTGAATTTGACATAGAGTATATTAAAGGTAATGATAACAATATTCCAGACTTTCTAACTAGAGAATTCTTACAGAACAATGGGAAGAAAGAAGGATAAAGAGTTATCAAATCCGTTGATGGCTGTGGATTTGCCAAAAATCCAATATAAATCTACTAGTAATATACATAAATGGTTTGATAAAAATTTTTTGTTGGTATCAGAGCCTGTCATTCAAATACTATTACTGAACTATACATTGTGGTTTCCAATTGAGATATCAGATACAGTAACTGGCCTATTTTTGAACCCGTTTGTAAGTCCCGCTGGTTAAGGGCAGTGAAGGGTATAACCTGGCCGACCTCTTGAGATATCATAACATAGAACCTCTAATGTCTAGTATACCCAATAGTCTGCGAATGGATGAATCTACTGTTCATCCACAGTACTGTAATGGTTTTCTTAAAGCCCTGTTTAAGTCAGTGCGTATATTTTGATAAAAATTTATTTGATTTTGAAATTGAAGTTGAGGATGGTTATAATCATAATAATCCTTGGCAAATTATAAAAAATTATTATCCTGAGAATTGGACTTTGTTCCCACTGATCCTTCAAAACCTCAGGAATATTATTACAATATTTTAATTGATACTGGTTCAGTAAAAATCAAACATACTTTTGATACTAAAAATAAATCTGTAATTTCGTATTCTTCCATTCAAATAAAACGCGTCATGAGAAAAATTATATTTTCTGTTAGTTAATGCTTATTCTGGTAACCATATCATTATCACATCACCCACCTACCAGTTACTTATACCACGTGGATGCATTAGCCACCTAATATTTCCATCAACGCGAAGGGCCTTTGCATGTGGACGTAGAAGGGGCGCATGGAACGACGTAGAAAGAAAGTGAATTATACAATTTCTAATCCTACGACTAGTCTCATTCTAACATAGGGTTTTAAATAATGTTTCATTTTAAATAATTTTTTACATTTTATACTTTTTACGGTATTCGATAACATAGCGTTTAAATTGACTTTTAGATATTAATATAGATTTTTATAAAAAGTTAACTCATATAAAATTTACCTTTTAACATTTTATGAAAAGCTACTCAAACAGTTAAACACTAAACGGTACTCAAACAGCTAGCAACTACCAAATCAATTAATTTTGTCAAACATATTCTTCCATGCACATCTATTAATATTTAAGCAATTTTCTGCAATATTTGTATTACATAGAATAAGCACCTGTAGTGCTATTGACAGGAAAGAAACATTGCAATTCATTAAAAGAACTTATTAAGTATAATTCTTAATTAAATGAAGCAGTCACACGAGAAGGAAGTAACGGTAAGATTACAAGTTATACAAAAGTCCTATTTATACACCAAAATTAACTTGCCTAATACACAAAGCTAATTTGACTTGCAAGCTAAGTAAAGTAATTGAAATGTGAAATCCATTCATCGTCTAATTCATATTTCTCATGTGGGAAACTGGTTGGTAGCAAATCAAAACAAAAATAATCGTAAATATTCACCTTGTTATTTAAATCTTTTGATCTGATATTGCAATATACGAATATTATATTTCGCATTGACTTACTTAGACCCGATCTATAAGTCTACCCATAAATTATATTAATGGAAAAAATATATATATTTTTCATTGGCTTGATTTATGGATAGATCCATAGATTAGTCTACACAAATCAATCCCAAAGAAATATATTATCAAACTATAATACATTATTACACAATTACAATTTTCTCAAATACAGCATTACGAATAACATTATAAACCTATTAAAGAGCAGAAATTAGAAGTTAAAGAAACGAGGGAAGGGGTTTGGAGTCTGGAACCTACAGATATTAAAAAAATATTTTAACATATTTTTCAGAGCAGTTAAATGTCAACTTGCACAGTAAAAGGCACAACAGTAGAGATTCTCTAGCAGAGACTACTGTTCCACCAACAGTAAAAGCAAACAGTAGAGATTCTTCGACAGAGGACTACTGGTTCACCCAACAGTTAAAAGCAAACAGTAGACAAACAGTAGAGATTCTCCGACAGAAACTACTGTTCACCAACAGTAAAAGTAAATAGTAAAGATTCTACAATTTTTATTTAAGGGAGCCTTTTTCCCTTGTGAAGGAATCGATTGTAAACCCATAATATAGTATATACTTCAATATAGGCATAGTTATTCTCTCCAAAAAACTATCTCCCTCCTTTCCCAGTTCGATTGTAAAGGATTCAAGTGTGGAAAGTCTTAAAATTCTTGTAAGTTAAAACTAATTTAAGTTTATCATTTAAAGTTTAATTTTTGTATTTAAATATTGTAATACTATTTTGTTATTTTTATTCGAAAAATAAAATCTACTTATTAAAGCCCTGTTAAGAGGCTTCATCCCTTCTGCCCTTCCGACGACTCTGTACTTCAATTCTGATGACATGAATTATCGGCCCGTTCCAATTGGGCTCTTCACTTTGTGACCTTTTGACGAAGCAGACGGTCTACCCCCAGGACCCTATCGACGAACTGCGGCCGTGGGCCAAGGTGGGCCCAAAAGCAGCTCAGTCTCTAAATTAGAGAAAGACGCCACTTCGTCTATATCGATACAATGTACAATTTACGGAATCTCTAACTTTTGACCAACTTAACTACATATAAAGGTCTTCCTAAATGTAGAACTGATCTAGTTGAAATATCAAATAGAGAAAAAATTAGTAGATAGCATGTAAATTAAAAATTAAACTGTATCTGCAGTCGTATATCGTTCGTGAGGCAAACAAAATCTAGATACAGCCCGTAAAAAACTTCAACTAAGAAGGATTTAATATTTTTGACCGCAAGCCCTTTCCCATCAAGATCCTGAGGTATGCTGTGGTAACCTAAGTCCCCTTTCTCGCTTAAATAGAGATATATCCTGTAGTATTATTTATATGGATCACTCATACTATGATAAACTATAAACCTATACCTTATGTGACCCCAATCAGGAACCATGGAGAATACTACAAGCTCAAGCCCGGATTAACTTTGCAGTAAAATTAAATTTCGTTCGATAGGTTGGTGAAAATCCATTTTTCGGCCTAACAATTTACTGAAAATAAATAGATCTGCTAATTCTGGATCCCAGTTAAGGTTGCAGAGTTGAAACACTACCTAAATAACCATATAAAATTGTTCTTCTGTAAATTTGTATGTCGTATTAAGTATGCTCTTGTGGCTTGCACCTTAGTGTGTATCTCCACATCACGACATATAGAATTGTTTATATGTTGTTTGATTTAAACTCAGTAACTGTATTCGTTCAATTATAAAAAAAGATAAACAAAGTAACTTCATTTCTATACACGAGAGTTTTAATTTTGAACTAGATAACTTGTTATAAATATTTATTTGTGATTTAAATATAAAAATAATTGTATAATGTTGATCTTTAATACATAGGAATATTAAATTAATCTCATCATAGCATTTACTTTTCGTTTAAATTTATTCCCTTAATATAAGATTGCAATCTGTTAAATACAGGTGCCTATAAGCTTTGTGGTATCAGAGCCTTGACGATTTCAGATACTTCATGGGAGTATCACATATAAACGACCTGTCCGATTTATAATATATCATAGTGTTGTCTTGATATGCGTTTCCTATTTGACCTATACATTCTAGGAATGGACCATTTGAGATATCAGTGGAACAAGAAGAGGCCCCTTATTTTGAAACCCCATGTTGTAGACCCGAATTGTCTAGGGCCAGTTTGGCCTATTTTTGAACCCGTGTGTAAGTCCCAATTGGTAGGGCAGTTGAAGGGTATAACCTGGCCGAATTCTTGAGATATCATAACCGGACTTAGATTAGTGTAGTATAACCGGATCACTATCATTAAAATCTATGCTATTTTATAAAATGGATCCTTTCATATGTAGATTAAGTAGTAGTAATAAATCGGATGATTCTGCATCTTCAGAATTTAAAAGGATTATTAGTAGCAATGAATCAAATTTTAAGGATATAAATAAAGCTATTAATGAAAAGATGATTTCTACAGTAATTGTTCCTGATAAAAATGATTTTAAGATCTCTACAGTAAATGTTTCTACAGTTAAAGAACAATTCTATAAAAATTCTAAGTTTTATTATGAAATAGAAACTAGAATACCTCGAACATTAAATATACTTAGTAAAGAAGAAATTGAAAACGAATTACTTGAAGAAGTATCTAAAATAAACAACTTAATTAAAATGAAGAAGATTCTAAAAACTTATACTTTTGAAGAATTAAAATCTGAATATTTAGACTATTGAATATTTAGATTATAGACTAAATAGGCAAAATGAAATAAAATTCTTTGATTGGTATAACTTAATTAAAGAAAAAATTCAATCTCATGTTTGTAAACCATATCACAATTCACAGTCTAGTAAACAAGAATTTGTCAACATATTAAAAGATCAATTAAGTAAACTTGAAGTGTATTCAGCGACTACTCAACCAGTAGCTCTTGACACACCTCAAGCATCACGAAATATAAATAATTTAGAAAAAACTTCTAATTCTGAACTTAGTGAACCAGAATCAGAAGATGTAAAACAATTTGAATTAAATCCAATAAATCATCATGGGGAAATAGTAAATAGAGCTCCAGATTTAGGTATAATTGATAAACCGAATACCATAAATCAATTTAAATATAATGCTTCAACAATTGATAAACCGAATACCATAAATCAATTTAAATATAATGCTTCAACAATCTATGAATGGAACATAGAAGTATTTTGCAACAAATGACAATGGCTGCAAATGCTTATAAAACACAGTCAACTATTTCTGATAAAGCTATAGCATAAATAATAATTGCTAGCTTTACAGGCCAATTAAAGGGTTGGTGGGACTACCATCTCACTGATCAACAACATGATGAAATTTTAAATTCAATTCAAATAAATGATGAAGGTGAACCTATTTATGATGAAAACGGTGATGTAATTCAAGATGCAGTATCATCTTTAATTCTCACTATTTCACTTCATTTTATAGGAGACCCATCTCACTTAAAAGATAAAAATGCAGAATTATTAAGTGTAATCTTAAAATTGTATCGAAAATTAATGATCTTTCCAAGAATCTATAAACACTTCCTACTGATTTTCAAGAATATAAAACCACTTTCCTTACAAGATTAATGTTAAGGGAAGATTCAAATCAAGCTTTTTGGAAAGAGAAGTTCTTAGCTGGACTACCTTTCTATTTAGGCGAGAAAATTAGAAATTCTATAAAACAACAGTTTGGTAATCCAATACCTTATGATAAATTGACTTATGGTCAGTTAAATAGTATCATTCAAAAGGAAGGATTACAAATCTGTCATGATTTAAAGATTCAAATAAATTTAAAATCTGAAATACGTAAAACTCAACAAGGATTAGGATCCTTTTGTAACCAGTTTGATTATGGCATGACTTCTACCAAACCTTGTAGTAATCAGTGTTCTATATCAAATTTATCTTCATCTAAAAATTCTTATAAAAATATAACTTGTTATATTTGTGGTAAACCAGGACATACGTCCAACGTTTGTAAAAGAAAACCTTCAGATAAATCTGAAACTCCTAAAAAGAAACAACCACATAAATCTTCAGGTAAAACTTCTTTTAAAGATTTAACTTGTTTTTCTTGTGGTAAAAACGGTCATACTTCTAAATTTTGTCGCTTTAATAAAAAATTAAATGCATTAAAATTAGAAAAAGAAATATTAATAAAAATTCATAAACTCTATCTCGATTCAGCCACTTCAGAATCTGAGTCTATAGAATCTGATGAACTTGATACAACAACCAGTTCATCCGAATAAAATATTTTTGTATTATACAGTATCTTTGTATTTCTAGTATCCATAGTTTCATACTTCTTATAGATACTTTTAATATAATTTATTATTATTATACTATGTACTCTTATATGTTTTTAGTAAAAAATCTCGTATTCAAAAGTTTTAAAATCTGAATAAAATATTCATATACATTTATAAGTATTTTTGGATCATTTATCTAAATACATTATCCGTTATATAAACTTTGTATTTTGTTACAATATTCTTGTATTGTATTCTAGGACTCTCTAGAATTCTACAAGCATGACTTGGAAAGGAAGCAGGGATACAATTTTCTCTCAACCTCAAATTCTCTTAAACACTTTCCTAAAACACCATTACTCTCCTTGTATCATGGTATGGCTATTCCGTCTCAAACGGTAGACGGTAAAGAATTATCAAATCCGTTAATGGCTGTGGATTTGCCAAAAATCCAATCTTTTCAATAGTATACATACTAGTAGTATATGTAAATGATTTGTAAAACATGATTATTTTAATAGTATCCTCATTACGCTTTATAAACAGTATAATTAGTATATTTGGATAAAATATCTGCAGGGAAATCCAATATATTGATTATTTAATTGTTTACTCAGGCTATATGTAAAGACGTTGTTTGATTAAATTGTTTAATATCACTATTTTAAAACCCATACTCGAACAATCCAGCTGGGCTTCTTTTCGCCCTGGGTATATTATGGGTATATTAGCATGGGTATATTAGCAAGCAAGCCTATATTAGCAAGCAAGCCCATATAATAGGCCCAAATGGTCTCAATAATATTTGGCAGAAAGAAAAAGATAAAATTATATTATCATAATCACCTTCACCTTCACATGGCGATAGTGCAATTCATGATGATATTCCATTATTAAAGTCAAAAGATAAAAGATAAATCAAAGAAAAGAAATGTGAAGAAAAAAGAAAGGAACAACTCATCGTCCTCATCTTCTGTAAAAGGCAGAAGGGAACCTTATTCCTTCAATTTGATTCTCATAAAAAATCCAAGATATTTATACTCCAACTAAACAGGTGGGCAGCACAAACCCACTGTTCATCCACAGTAGGAGATTCGGTGGCAGACAACGCCACTGGTTCATCTCCCACAGTAAGATTCGGTGGGGCAGACAAGTCACTAATTCATCAAACAGTAAAAAGTAAAAATAGTAAAGATTCTTTTACTTTTGTTATTTAAAAGAGAGCCTCTCCTCTCTTTGTGAATGGCAATTGTCCCAATTGCTCCAATTATAGGCAATCCTAACCCGCAAGCTTAGTTAGGTAAACCTCCCCCTCTCCTCCTCCTTCAACGTTCATTGTAAAGGATTTCCAAGGTTAGAGATTCTTTAAACTTTGTAAGTTTAGAATCTTTAATTTTGTATATGTCTTTCAAATTTTGTCAAATCAAATTTAAATCTTTGTAATTAAATAAAGTTTTTATATTTTATTTATAAATGATACTTATTAAATGGCCCTGTTGAAGGCATCCTTTCTCTTCTCCCTCCACACTCTGACGATTAATTCTGGGGATCCCCAGGTTAAGGTTGCAGGAACCCTAAACCCATATAAATTGTTCTATGCGTATAAATTGTAATGTCGTATAAGTATGCTCTGTGGTTGCACCTTAGTGTGATCTCCACATCAGAAAATAAATTTGTTATATGCTTGTTTGATTTAAACAAGTAAACTGTTTGTCATATAAAAAAGATACAGTAACTATTTCTTAAGTTTAATTTGAAACAGTACTTGTTATACCATTTATTTGTTTAATAAATTAAATTTGTAATAATGTTTGATCTTTAAAATAAGGAAATATTAAATAATTTTCATCATAGCATTACTTCGTTTTAAATATTATTCCTTTTATAAGAATTCAGATCTGTTAATCGTCCTATAAGCTTTTGTTGGTAATTCTATATGTTATTATATAGTATAACCTGACTCAGATAGTGTTTCAACATTTGTAAATATATATTATATTATTATCTCCATAAGAGAAAATAGTCTCTAGGGCCGCGCAAAGACTTAGGATTAATTTGATAACCTTCCAATACATATCCAATTATCATTATAATGCTAATACATTTATATGAATGTGAAATATTGTATGGCTTATCTGAATATTAAATATCTTAAGTATTTGCAACAAATGACCATGGCTTGCGAATGCCTATAAACCCCAGTTCACGCTAATATCTGATAATAGCCCGTTGCTAGAATATCCTCAATTGCAGGATTGTTACAGGACAATTAAAGGGATGGTGGGATTACCATCTCGATCTGAAAAAGATCAATTAGATTATTTTAAAAATGCCATATGTCATTGTATAAGATCCTATTATTCATACCTATTTTTGATCGAAAATGGTGAACCTATTCCAATGATGCAGTTGCCACCTTAATGATTTAACCCATTCATTATCATTTATAGGGCGATCCATTCACATGATTAAAGATAAAAATGCTGGAACTTTTTAAGTAAATTAAAATGTAAACAACCTTAGGCCCCAATTTTCAAATTATAATAAAAAACCACTTTTCCTTAACCAAGTTAATGTTAAGAGAAGATTCTAATCAAGCTTTTTTGGCAATAGAAAAAATTCTTTAGCTGGTTTAATCCTAATTTTTTTGGAGAAAGGGTTAGTGAATTACATAAAACAACAACATGGTAATCCAATGTCCCATATAATAAATTAACTTATGGGCAAATTAATAGTATAATTCAAAAAAGAAGGATTACAGATTTATGTTCACGACCTAAACTTCCAAGAAAAACTTCTCTTTTACTTTTACCCAAAATAGAGTTAAAAAAAGACTAAACAAGAATTAGGAAGTTTTTGTAAACAATTTGGATCTATAAATATAAAACCCCTACTTCAACAATTGTGTGGCCAAATGCTCTAAACCCACAAGTTATAAAGATCACTATAACAACATTATAGGTCTAAACCCTAGTAAAGAAGAAATTTATCAATCAAGATAAACGTAAACACATAAAAAATTAGAGTAAAAAACCAATACAAAAAGACTAATAAGATTTCAATATAAAGACTCTAACGTTTGTTTTAAATGTGGTAAAGAGGACATAACATCTAAATTTTGCAAGTTCAAATAAAAAAATTGGCAATGAAATTAAACTTAGAAGATGATGTGTGATCAAATAAAATTCATGAATTGTAATCTTACTTCTGATACATATCAAAGATTCTGAGGTCAAGAAAAGTGAATCAAAATTGAATTGAACTAGGGTTCAACAAAACCAGTTCTTCCAGAAAATCTGTAATATGTTACAAAAGATCAGAATACATTCTTAGAAAGTAATACACTAGTCTTGACAGATACTGAAATTAAAAAAGTCAACTATCTTAAAAAATTAATTAGCAAGTTTTTGAAGAAAATAAAGAAGTAAAAAATCAATCACACCTAAAAATTCAGACTAATACTTAATGATTTAACTACTTATTAAATAAAATCAAAAAATTAAGAAAACAAGAAATATCATTAGAAGATTTTCTATATAAAGAACTTAGAATTTTTAAAACAATGAAGTCAAAGGAATTAAAAACATCAAGCACAAGTACATGATGCCAAAATAAAAACATTTAGAATACTCAATTGTATATCTAGTTCCTCTTCGATGAACCAGATGAATAAATAACAGATGGAATACAATGAAGCTAAATGAAGATGAAGACATAAATCACACATTTTTCCTCTTTCTTTTGCAACGAAAGTATCATCCTAGAAAATAATTTAGTAAAATTAAATTTTACAAATTTCACAGGGATTTATAATAAATGGTATTAGCTTTATTTGATACAAACAGGAGCAGATTTAAATTGTCATAAAATCTGATTTAAATTTCAAATAGATTTTGGTCCGAAACCAACATGAAAAACTGACCACGAGCTAATAAATCTAAATTAGAAATTCCTTGGTAAAAATTGAAGCATGACCATTATCATAATGATTTAGAATTAAAACAATATATCTTACTTTCACCACAGATAAATTATATGGTAATCTTAGGAACACCATTCTATTAACGACTAATTACAACACCATTTCGGTAAAGAGATTGCATTAATTCAAGGTAAAATGGATAGTAGAGCTAGGTTTGAATTTACTGAAAAACCTAGGAGAAAAAATTTAAAGTTTATTACGAGCTCATCTATTAAAACTTATGGAAATTAAATTCTTTAATAAAATCTAAAGAAGAAGACTTAAATCATTTGAGAAAAATTTATACATATCTTCAAAGGATTTAAAGAGCAATTCGAAGATAAAGATATTCAAAATTAGAATTGGTAAAAATTAATAGGCATTTATCCGGAAAATAGCATTATGTGGGCAGAACACGCCAAATGCATTTTGGAAAATTCGTAAACCAAGCACATAGTAAGATTTTACCCTATGAAAATGGACTTTGATGTAAAAGTCCATTTACAACTAAAGCCCCGACCTATTCAATGAGCCCTGATACTCATCGACCATTGTAAAAAAAGTAAATTCAGGATTTTAGAAAATAAAAAGATTATTAGCAAATCTAGAAGTCCGTGGTCTTTGTGCAGCTTTTTATGTTATAAAATGCTGAGAATAAGAAAGAGGAGTCCCTAGATAGTAATTAATTATAAACCACTAAATACAGCCTTTAAAATGGATACGATATCCACTACCTAATAAAAAAGATTTTATTAAAAAAAAAAACAAATTATATAAGGCAAATATTTTTAGTAAATTTGATAATGAAAATCTGGTTACTGGCAAGATCCAATTCATTCCCTGATGATAGATATAAAACCGCATTCACCGTTCCCTTGCGGGCAATACGAATGGAATGTAATGCCTTTTGAATTAAAAAATGCTCCCTTCAGTTTTCAGAGGATCATGAAATGATTATATTTAATCCCCATTAAGTGAAATTTTGTATAGTATATACTATTGGATGATGTTCTAGTTTTTAGTAGAACATTAGAAGAACATTATTAAACACTTAAAAACATTTTATGCATGGTAATTGAAATGAATGGAATTAGCATTGAGTAAAACTAAAATGGACTTAATTTAAAAACTAAAGTAGGTTCTTGGTCATTACATAGAACAGGGTAATTATCCAGCCCATAGAACGAGCTATGGTTTTTGGAAATAAATTCCCCTGATGAATTAACCAATAAAAACCCAACTTCAAACGTTTTCTTGGATGTTTAAACTATGTTATAGATTTTATCCAAACCTGAATTGCATGATAAACCATTACATGATAGGCTTAAGAAAAATGCCTGGGCCCATGGACAGCTCAAGCATACACAGTTAAATAAAAAAGATAACAGGCCTTAGTAAGCAGAAATTCCATATCTTGTATATCCCTGATCCAACAGCCTTTAAAAATTGTGTGAAACCGATGCTTCAGATGTTGGATATGGCGGTATTTTTAAAAACAAGTAAATTAATGGTAAAGAACGAATTTATTCAGTATAACATCTGGTCCATTGGAACCAAACTCCAAAAATAAAATTATTCTACTATTAAAAAGGAGAATTTTAAGTATAGTAAATTTGCATATCAAAATAATTTCCAATCTGAATTATTAAAATCAAAAATTTTAATTCGATTGATTTGTAAATCTGCAAAATGATGTTTTACAAAAAGAATGTAAAAATCTGGCTTCTAAACAAAATTTGCCAAAGATGGCAACGCTTTAACTTAGTATATCTCTGAATTTGATTTATTGAATTTATTAAAAGGAGATAAAAAAATAACATTCCAGACTTTCTGACTGCGTCGAATTCTTACAGAACGATGGGCACGGAAAAAGGATAAGGGAAAATGCCACTAAAGAAGAACCTGAATCACCTACTAAGCCTTTCTGAGCATTCCAGAAGATTTACCTAAAACCCTAGACACTAAAATTTTTCCAGATCCTTAAAAAATGGATTGAACAGTTACAGTCAATCCCCTGAATGTTTTACGGCGTTAACAAGGTATACGCGTTCTCTTTCCACAGAGGCGTCCAAGGTTGTCTTCTACACGCTAAAGCGATCGTCCCCGTTCATGGTACGGCCTAGTCTGTCTCAAACGGTAGGCAGTAAAAGACTCTATCAAAATCCGTTGATGGCTGTGGATTTGCCAAAAAATCCAGTAAACGGCAAAGGTAATACATAAAATGGTTTTAAAACTATTTTTCATTATGAAAATTGAAATAGAAGATGGAGTATAAAACACTAACCCCTTGGTCTGTTTTATAAAAACAGTACTACCTGAGGATTGGTACTTTGGCTCCAACTGAATCTTTCAAAAAAACCCCAAGAATATTAATCATATAATTCTCTTGGCATACTGGATCTGTAAAAATTAAACATAATTATGAATTCAAAAAATAATCCTGTTAATTTTATATTCCTTCAACTATAAATCACGGATTCTTCCATCCCAAGTGACTGGCCTAAACCCTCTCTTTCCCTTACCCCTGTACAATTTTAAAGTTTTATATAAACACATGGTCCACAGTACTGTATACAATTATTTTGACTTATCGTGATGCATGGGACAAAATGTTTGCTATTCAAAATCCCACTGCTACGCATCATGGTTAATCTATTTTTGACACATCCTTTCCGTACTGATTGTAAAGTGTCCTAACTGGTTTAAAAAAAATGGTGGGAAACTAGGGGAGAATTTCCAATGAAAATTACCGTCCTCCAATCCAGGCAATTATATCAGTATTTAAAGCCCATTATAAACCAATCCTGCAAAGCCCATAATTCCTTCCCTTACTGTAGCTCATTTGTATGGCCTTCCTTCAGCGCCCTGGTATAATCAATGGTATTTAGAACACTAATTGTCAGTATGCCGTAGGACGTACCAGATTCCTATGTTTGGTAAAAAAGACATAACGATTAAATGGTGGGGATCTTTCAGAACTCTACCAACGGAAACTTAAAAATTGATCCTCTGGATACGTGATACAATTAAAAACAGGTTTCTCCCAATTAACCTATGCAACCACTCTTGCAACTAACAGATCAAACCCGACTTGTCGGCATCCAAAAAGCAACAGTGCCAAGCAAGGTTAGCTGCTGCTAAAACTCCAAGATGAAGTAATAGAAGAATGCTGTAAGAAATGCCCTTCCAGCAATCTTTTCAACAGATTCTGATTTCCGGTAAAAACCCTCAATCAAAGTAAAAAAGCAAGGCAGACCTGCTTCCCATAAAAATATCTAAATCAAGCCAAACAGACAGTGGGCTGACATGGCTTAACCTCTTCCTCATCAACATCATTCCCATTATCTTCTGACGAAGATAGTAAGTGAAATGAAGCTTTTTGATTCCATTATACGTCAAAAGTATAAGCTGAGAAGGCAAAAAAGAAAAATTAAAAACAAAAAAGCAAAGCAAAGAAAAAAAAGAAAAGAAAAAAGAAGGACACCATCGTCCTCCATCTGAGTAAAAAGGCAGGTGAAACCCTTATTTCACCCAATCATTAACAGTAAAAGATAATCACTGTTTCTACAGGAAAAGCCAACGCATCATCCCAGTAAAGATCCGGTGGCAGACCACAACTATTCATCCACAGTAAAAGGTCAACACTGGCTCAGATTCGGTTGGCAAGCACCAAGCCACTTGTTTCATAATAGTAAAGTAGAATAGTAAAGATTCTTTTTCTATGTTTTTAAAGGGAGCCTATCCTCTTGTGAAGGACATAAGCCTCATATACCCAAATATTTAAAACTCCTCCTCATCCTCCTCCTAAGGAGTTTCTTAGTAAGCATATCGAAGTTCAAGGTTGGATTGTAAACTTTAAACTTGTAAGTTTAATTTGAATTTCATAATTTAAATTAAAGTTTATTTTTTGCTAAACTACTAGCCCTGTTAAAAGCTTCTTCTCTTCTCCCTCCCACAATCTGACTTAGTTCTGGGGATCCCATGGCTAAGGTTGCAGGAACCCTCAAACCTTAATTAAAATCAGATACTTAAAATTGGTTGAGTTAATTGATAAATATTAGTTTGTAAATTATATAAGTATCGCTCTGTGGTTGCACTTCGGTTATCTTCCGGACATCAAAAATTTTAAATTTGTATGTTTGATGTCTGAATAAAAGTTTCATGCAAGAGCAGGTGATAGTCTGTCTCATTTTTTTTTTTTTTTTTTTTTTTTTTTTTTTTTTTTTTTTTTTTTTTTTTTTTTTTTTTTTTTTTTTTTTTTTATTTTTTTTTATTTTTCTTTTTTTTTTTTGTTTTTTTTTTTCATGTTTTTTTTTTTTTTTTTTTTTTTATTATTATTTATTTTTTTTAACTTGTATTTTTTTCTTTTTTTTTTTTTTTTTTTTTTTTTTTTTTTTTTTTTGTTTTTTTTTTTATTCTTTTTTTTTTTTAATTATCAACTATCTGTTTTCAAATAAAATTCTTTGGTATACTCAGCTGGAAAACACAAACTCCTGGTGTTATCAATTGCAACTTGATAACAAATGGAAACTTTGTGCTACATGTAAACGCTACGTACCAATGAATATATTCATGTGTCTTGTAAATTTTAAAGAGAAATTTAATTTTTTATTTTTTTTTATTTTTTTATTTTTTTTTTGATACAATTATATAATATAATTTCATAATATTTTTGAAAAATATTAAATTTGATCTTAAAATATAGATCTATCAGTTGATATGTTTAATATTAATCTTTTGTAATATTAAGTCATTTCTTGTTTGAGTTATAATAAATACTACATTCAGGATCGATCTTTGGTAAGTTTATGGTATCAGAGCCTAACGATTTAAAGTATTGGTTCTATCCACCGCCATAAGTGTTGACTTGTTTACTATATTTAATGAAGCTTTTAGCTTTTCCCACTGTTGACCGATTCCATATGAACCCGTTGTAAGACTCATTGTTGAGATTTGTTGGGCCAGTGAAGGGTATAAACCGGAGGGTAATATCGGCGTAGCTCTAAGATTTCTTTATATATTTACATGGATCCTTTATGTTCGATCTGTAAGTAATGTTGAGTCGGAATGATTCTGATTCATCAAGAAATAAAAGAATAATAAATAGAAATGAAATTAATATTGCACAGATTTTAAATAAAGCTAATAGATGATTGGAAATACCTAAAGTAATAATGAACATTTATAAAAATTTAGTTAAATTTCCCTTTATGGAACACAGATTATGTTTATTAAAACTGAAAGAACGTGATTTTCAATTAAGCAAACCTTTTGAACGAAATCACTCCTTCTTTCATCTTAAACACATTACAGCAACATAAAAATAAAAAAGTAATAAATATATTCATATGAGGATTAATACAAGTAGGTAATAAAACCTTTAACTAGTAGAAGGATTTAAACACCTAGTATATTGGCAGTAGTAAGAGATGCTAGATTTTTTAAATTTTCAATGATTCTTTCATTAGGAATCTGTTGAAACAAGTTTAAGTGAAGGGCCCAATCTCATTTGGAAGGTTTATCCAGATATGGACTGTTTCTTTAAAAATGATCTTAACTATTCTAGAAAGTAATAATTCTAGAAAGTTAAAACTCATAATTATAAATGAAGCAAGGATCTATTCCAATTGCTTTAAATCTATAAAATCCATTATAAAGCTATGAAAATTTCAGCTTTTTAGTACTAAATACAAAAATTACAACCAAAAATTGGAGAAAACTAAGTTTTCTTCAAACTGGACTTTGGCTAAAACCAACACCGTTATACCTAAAACTATCCAATGGAAGGATATCACCTTACCGGGGAAATGGATTATTGGAAGGGATTGTCCCTCCCCAAGAACCAAGAAACCGTTAAACCAAATGACAATTTAAACAAAAATTGAACATTTGAAGATGGTAAAGTAACTTTAAAATTTAATAGGATCAAAGTTCTAGGTATAGCAGGACAAACATCTTCTGAGATATAGA
>NW_023590791.1:0-94717 GCF_014843425.1 Jatropha curcas
CAAAAGAAGAAGGCTTTCAAGAAGATTATTATTCCCTCTTGTTCCTCGCCTTCAAAGTATATGCATCTTAATGCCGACAGCTGATACACATGACATGGCATCGCTTTGCATGAAATATGAGAGGTAATATAATGACTCTCCGTCAGACCCTCTGAAGCGTGGAAGACATTTGAGTAACATTCATCTTGTGTTTCGCTGATATGAAGAAAACGTGAGAATTGGGCTTTGTCGATGGGTTTTTAGCCGTTTGGCCAATCAGACAAACAAATGATTCATCATGGCCTGTCAATTGTCCACACCATATAATGCTACCACCGTCAATGTGTATAAGATGAATATATGTTTTTGTGTGTTATTGTTCCGGCCCTACTAATACCAAAACATAAAATTAATGGTGTTCCTGCAGCCTTTGAATTGCCGAACTAAATTATTTATTGGGAATACGGTGAACATTCGAGTATTCCACCAAATCAGAATTTTCATAATGCGACTGCTTTGCTTGGACCATCAGTGATTTTTCAGCATTTGGAATGTATTTGGGTGGAGTACGGCATGCAAATGCTTGTCCTCATTGCATGGGAAAACAACTAAGCATTTACAACTAAAGATATGAGGTAAACAATGTTGGTTTAATTGTCCATGCAAATTCCTTAACCAAGAATGCTTCACCCTTGGAGGAGAAACTCGACAATGGCTTTAGAAAAAACACGACTATTGTTGAACCCCCTATGCCTGTGATGTCTGGAGCGAAATATACAAAAAAATTGAAGATCTGGGGCTTATGAAAAGGTTCAGAGTTAGGTGCAGATGAGGCAATACAAGAATTGGCAGGAATAGCGGGTGAAAAGTTGAAAGCACTTCTGGGATTGCCATACTGGAGTTACTTCTTATCCGTCAATAACCTTGATGTGAATGCACTTAGAAAAAAAATTTGTTTTGAAAAATCTGTTCAACACTGGCATGAAAACATTGAAGGGAAAACCATAGATAATGCAAAAGCGAAGAGCTAGACATAAAGAAAATTTGTCGTCGACCAAAGAACTCGATCAATCTGTAGTTACTGTAAGTTTTCCCCAAAGGCATGTTGTTGTTTAGATAAACCCCAAAGGCAATTATTAGTGGCGAATGGTTTACGTATCATTAAGTTTTCCAGATGGATACTTGTTCATATATGGGTAGATGTGTGGACCATGAAGGAATAACAGATTGTTTGGCAGAAAAGCCATGACTGCAATGTTTTCATGCAAAAGATTGTCCCTGTGGCATTTCCGAGAATTTATTACCAAAAAAAAATTGGAAAAGCCAATGACAGAATGAGTCTCTTTTCAGGAATTGACATGACTGTTATCCGATGCAAATGATATGACCGAATTAGCGTGAGAAAGTCCCAGTAGTGATGTGCAAATTGGAGCCGAATTTTCCACCCGCTTCTTTGATTCTAATGGATGTCTGCCCGGTTCATTTGCCCTAATGAATTCATTTAAGCAGGACCGGTCACAATAATCGATGGAGTATCCATTTTGAGAAGGTGATTCACTAACATCTCATTCTAATGATACATCATTAATTTGAAACTCAATACTTACATATTGGCAATTGGTACAAGGACAGACACTTGCATGAAAATTAAAAAGAATGGCGCAATAAGGCAAAGGTCGAGGGATCATTTGCAAATACATATTTGGTGAAGAAAGCTTCCACATTCTGTTACGCTACTTTTGACCAACAAATGTTTTACCAAGCATCGGAGAGTGCCACATAACGATGACGGAGGAGATCGTGTACAACTAAGTTTTGATAGGAAATCTAAATTTTTCAACCTATCCTGGGCGTACGGATTGGTAAATAAAAAAAAAAAGACGATTGACTGATGCAGAGATACAAAGCGGCTTCAAACCTATATTTTATTGAATTGTTTTCGCAGAGATTACACCATATGTACAGGTAAAGGTATACATAATGTAGAACAGTCTAAACTTGAAGTGGGGCCGTTGTTTAAATCATACTTAATGCTAATGGTTCCGTTGATAAATAGGAAATATATCAATATTTTGCGGCTTTCAAAATCCCAATTTGAAACTGATACTGTAGTTGAATGCAAAGCTGGACCTCGATTTGCAGAATGGTTCAAATATTATGTAAGTTACTTTCAATGTAATACAAACATGGAATGTACATTTATTAAAGTTCTCCAACTCATGTCATTACTATTTTGCCATATGGTTCCCGAAGCTCAGGAATCGATATTGGTAACAGATTCATTACGGATCTAGGCAAAGGGGCCATTACCTCGATTGCTAATGCCTACTCTGGCTACTTTGTGAAATGTTACAAGTTTCACACTGAGGGTTAGGAGAAGCAGAAAGAACATATGAACAGCGGTGTGTGCATAAAGGGATAAACTACAGTACGTGTCAAACGATTTTATGGGAAATTGGTTGAAGGATTTGGAGTTAGAAAATATCCAGGCCTCCAATTGAAAGTGCACAATCTTATCAAATCGAATGGTTGAATCCTAGACGCAAAACATTGGCACGAAGGTTCATCCTAAGTATAATCTGGTAGATATTAATCAAAGAAGAAAGATATACAAAGTATGAACCTTTTGGTGTTGGCAATGCCAGCTGCATCAGTTGTAGCTATGTCCCAATATCCATCATTTAACGAGATCAAATTGCATATTGGATGCAGTGTGTAAATCAAGGCTAGATCAGTTGTCATGCACTTGAACCAAAACAATCGGTGCTTCACATCGCAGTATCGGAGCCATTTCAAGAAGTAGGGTTTTACGCAACCGATTGCAAGTTGTTGAAGATTTTAAACAATAGATCTGGATGAATGAAAGCCGATCTTTAATGTTGAATATAGGAGCATCGGCATGATGAAGAGGAAATCAAATCACATGGGTACCCAGAAGATGAATATGAAGAAGAGGAAGCCTGAGAAAGAAGAGGAGGAACAGATTGATATTGAAGACACTTAAAACTTTAGAGCAAAGTTTTTACTGGTTACATGATAAATGTATATCTAATTAATATTATTAATGAAAGAATTCAAATGGTAATTAAATTTCTTTAATCATATTACCAACATGTTCTACCCATTCAATATATATTGTATAAATTCATTTATCTAGTTGATAATCTGCAGTACAATCTAGAGGCAAAAGCGTTTGATTCAAAGATGCGTCAGGTAGTGGTTCGCGTGAGTCGGGCCCAAAGTGACGCAGTGCTGTGATAGGAGGGTCGATCCTCCTTCTTCTTCAGGTACGTCTGGCTTCATCCTTTGCTCAGCGACCAGTACTTCCGCCAATCAAATCCTTCTGCTCCTTCCTCTTCTACCCCCAATTTCTAGACAGTACATATCCACCAGCTGCAGCAGTCACCTACTGGTGCAAGGTAATGCGATAAAATGTCATTAACTGTCATATCAATTATATATAATTAACTGCATTTATAAGCATTTGTCAACTTCTTTTTGCGCTTATCAAGATCCATCAGATCCACGCTATCAAGCCGTCAGTTTGAAAAGCGGGACAGTAAGTAAACTTATTCCAATTTTCCAAAAGGCATATTTTGTTCTGATTGTGATGCTTTAATCTAATTATATTTCACTCTGTTTTTTTTTCAGCATATATTATCCATCTTCTCAAGCAAGCGAGGCAAATTTGAGGATAATCAAGCTACAGCTGCAATAAAGAAGATACACATGGATGCCCGTACCACAAGAGCCGAGAGACTTTATTGGTAGGAGTTTCGAGGTACTTTGTTTAATTTATAATCATCCATTCAATGTTACAATTCATCAAACATACCTCCTTAGTATTGGAAAGCACTATAATTCATTTTTTTGCAGGAAACATTTATATGGGACGAGGCCCATTACGGCAAGCCTGAAGAGTTGGAACTGGAGAAGTTTATGCGTTGATCGATATGTAACTTCACCTATAGGAATGAAAGATAGCGGTAAAGAAGCAAAGCAGTGCGTTAGTCTTAGGAGATATGGGAGAGCTGGCAAAAGGCTTGGGAGGATCCTTTATTCAAGAGAAAGTAAGGAGATATTTGCACAAAATAGGCGCAGTGAGACTGGCGGTGAATGGAGCAGGACCTTCTCGACACACAGCGGATCAATATCTGCTATAGAGATAGCTCGATTATTAGTAAGTGAAACTATCCCCTTTAATGAAACTGATGTTTAATGAAAGGAACCACATATATATTAATATATCAATGCATAAAAATTCATTATAGGCTAAACAATTAGTTCGTGAGCCGATTGAGGTGTTTTACATACACCGTCACACGAAGGACCACGATCTTAAATACGTTTGTCAATCAGACGTGTGGTGAAACGTCATGGTAATAACAATGAATAATATTACATTTACCCTCGTACTCGTTGCGAAGATGTACAAAAGTTCAATATAATAAGCTGCAATTGCATTGATTAACTAATTTTTTGTTTCAGGAGAACTATACTACAGCTCGGGAGCGTCTTGTTTCTTTCAAGTGACTGATGAATCAACTGAGTCAAGAATTGATGAAGAGTAATGCACTTTATCATCGAGGCTGTAGGGGGCGAGAAGAAGAGGAAGGTAAATACGGCATTCAAGTCTCAGGCATCACAGTTTTTAACTGCGGCTCAGTACTTCAGGCTTCCTTCAAACAGCCAGCGCAGGACACAACCCGAGCACACTGCGAGTAGTTTACTGAATTACATGGCTCGTGTTGATGATCAGTAGAGAATAGATTGCAGAGCTTAAGCGCAAATGTGATGCGGCTGTCCGTGAGCCCGGTCTGCGTAAACTTCTTCCTCTGATCCTGCGACTCTACAGATCGAAATGTTCGACGTCCTTAGTAGTAGCCACCACTCGGCTCCTGATCCCTGATGCTACAGACGATACTTTGGTCACCCTCCTAGCAACTACAGCACATCCAGCAGGTACTCCTCGCCGGCGATCTGACATCCGGGATCGTGGCAGATGAGCACCAGTGTAGATTTGATTTTGGACGCTTTTTAGTTTTTCATTTGGTATTTGATATTTGTTCCAGTACAATAAAAATTACATTTTTATATTGTTCCTTGAATGCATGTGTGAATATATATATAATGTATGTTTCAATTTCACAGGTGCGAAAAAATTAATGGTTTCATAATAATATTTAATTTTTTTTTATTTCAATTTGCGACCGGATTTGCCGAAACGGTTTGCTAACCAAAATTAAAATTTTAAATTTACAATTTGCGACTATTTGTAAAATTTGCGACAGAATTTTTTCTCGACCAATTGCGACAGAGTTTTCAAATGAAACACGACCAAAATTTGGCGACCGATTCTTCAAGTTGCGACGATGAAAACATCGATCGTAAAAAGATTTGCGACGAGCGATTTTTGCGAACCGATATCTATCGTCCAGATCGGTTGCTAAATTGAAATTAGCGTCGATTTTTGGCCATCCAATCGATCACAATGCCGTTTTTTTTCGTAGTGAAAACCATAAACCTTTAATTACAATAGAAAATGTACTTCTGATGAGAATTTGAACAATTTTGGTAATTGAACAAGAATTGTTTGACCAATGTCAAGTGTCTGTTAACTGTGAATTTGTCTAAGTTGTTATATTTATTTATTTGTTTATTTCAGATTTGGGAATATTGATTCGAGTTTTAAAACTATATTCAGAAATATATTAAAATTTCACATCTGATGCGCTATCAAATGGCAGCCTTAGGTGTAAATTTAAGAAACGTAGCTATGAGAATGCAAAATATATAATGAAAATGTGAAATTTAATTTTTTTAGTTCAGGAAAGGCCCTGAATACCAAAGAACGTAGATGGAAAGTCAATAAGAGATTATGTATTCCTTGAAATCAAAACATTGTGGTTTTTTATATGGGCTGAAACAAAGTGACAGTTAATACAACGTAGCCATGATCATATTGTTGTCACGGCCGAACCTCGAAACATGAAAAGCAATGAAGATCATCGATAAACTTAACACTATAATTGAATAAATCCTCAGCCATTCTGAGCTTTTTCCATTTTACCCACAACTTGCCCAGTGGCCTATGCCATTTCCAAATAAAACCTCATCCGTATCTGATCAAAATGATACTAAACTTCTTCCATAACATATACTTACCTTCACTAACATAATAAATCTAAATAACCTAGATATGAAGAAGGGAAAAGAAACCATAAATTTGGAAGCTAGACAGAGATATAATTGACAGAGAAATTGAGTGATAGTTTGTCCGTAGGATGCCGAGGTACATGAATTATGAAATAAACAAGTATTCAAATATTAAATAAAAAATAGGATATTTATTGGAAACCTAAAAGGAATTAAAAGGGCATTAAATAAGGAATAGACCATAGGCTAGATAATGGTATAGAAAAAAAAAAATCATGTATAGGGGACCTCTATCTGGAAGAATTTTTGTTGGGTTTTTTGTAATAATGTGGTTTAAAACAATAAGTTTTGAAAAATGTTTTTTCGATAATCTGACTTGAGATAATAGAAATTTCCAAAAAAAAAAAAAAAAAAACAGATTTGAGTTTACAAACAATTAGTTTTCAAAACAAGTTATGGCTTTCTTGCGTAATATAACTTTTCTTATCTAAGTATCTACTTGTTTCTGTAAGTTAAACAAATTATAATTTCATTTTTAGGAAATCTTATCCATGTTAAGGTACTTCCATGCTCATTTAAGATTTCTAAATAAAGAACTAGTACCAAAGTCCATCAGTCGATAAAAACCCTTTGAATGGAAATTCAGAAGTATTTTGGAAGGTAAACAAAAATTGAGTAATCCACGTATTGGGAAAAATAGTTGGAGAAACCATCTTTAAATTGTACTTAGAATTTTCTGTTTAAACTCAAGAGGTTTGATGAAGTTACATAGATATTAATGTTTTTAGACTAAATGGAGTTTTTACAATATCTTGGTTTTTCGAGATTTTACAATGAAACTGCTTTTGACAAGATTCCTTTAAACAAGAAAACATTTTAATGAAAACATTAAAGAGTATTTAGAGTAATCAAAGATGTGATGTCAACTATTAAGAAAAAAGAAGTTGGTAAAAACTAAGTACTAGTTTATTTAAAAACCTTATTCTTAAATTTAATAAATAAACTTATCAAATTGAAATTTAGATGAATTCCAGTAGCAGTGACTTATTTATTTTTAAAGGATAAATTAAGTCCAAAAACCTATGAGTTAGATGTAGGATGAACCCCAAAATAGGTAATGATGATAGCAGGCCGATCCAAAGCCTCAAGGAGATTCATCCCTAATAGCCTAAGATATTTGCAACCAAAACTTATTAAGGAAATTGTAATAGCAACAAAGTTTACAATTGTCTCTTGTAGAAAGGTTAGAAAGGGACTTCCTAAAGGATTAATTTAAATAAGATAGCGATAAAAAATTTTTCTAGCGCATATGGCAGCATACAAATTGAACCTTGAGTCTATTATTTAAATTCCCTTTTTCAATTAGAGGAAGGGAAAGTTGCTTTCTGCAGATAGGGGATTAAGATATTAATAAACCCTATGAACTATCAATTAATTGGTGAAAAGTATGGGTAGAAGCTTTAGTAGATAACAAGCACACCATAAATCCAAAATTTGTTGAACTGAAATAATTAACGTGATAGTTGTTAATCAACATCTTGAAGGCGAGCAAAACATAAAAATGTGACACTTATCGATAAGGTAAGCAACGAACGCCAAAGTTGGACGATCTAGTTTTTCTCGAATATTTTTAAGCTTACTCCACCTATAAGTTGACCTATAACTTAGTATATCTTGTATCTAATTTCTTTGCAATCAAAACTACTTTCTGCTGCCTTTTGGTGAGCAGGTCAGTTCATCTTTCCTTCCCATTTCTAGAGTTCTCAAGGGAAGATGCATCCTCCGGAATGAGAAAATCGAATGGATCATCGACATTATTTAGGAGCATTGCGATAGATCATGTCCATTTTTAATCTATTTTAGGTCCTACGACTCAGAGGAGTGGTGGAAGGAACCTATTAAAATAATCACCGATTAATTTAAGAAAAATACAACCACACAAAATGAAGCTACACAATAATTAAATACTTGGCAGGGTGAGTTTCGAAGCCCAAAGGTGGAAACCCCCAAGCCCAAAAGGATGGATTGCCTAAAGCCCACAATGGTGTGTAAATACCTTAAGACATTCTAGAAAATACTCCCTCACAAGATTTTTATAAAAATATCTCACCTACTCTAGAATGCTCCATGTAATCTTCCGAACCGTACATTTTTGTAAGTAAAATCAAATAGCGTACATTGGAGGTGGAAATGCTATAAATACCACCCTCAACCTCATTTGTAAAACCAAGCAAAAACCAAGTCAAGAGCAAGTAAGTTAAGTTGCTTTCCTTAAGCCTTGTGAAAATTTGCTTCTTAGTTAATACAATTTATTTGGTGTTTTGTGTAGTATTATTTTGGTTGCCTTTCCGTTATATTTTTTGTGTTATAAAATTATAATCAATCTAGAGTTTTAATCAACTGCACCTGATATCCACAAGTGGTATCAAAAAATGCCTGGTAGTGGTAGTAGTTTGTTGTAGCGTGGTAAATTTGGTGTGTTCATTTACAAAGTGTAGGGTATCGTTTACTCTACTGGAATTAATATATCGGTGGACGTGTTGTTTGAAAGCAAGATTTCACAAGCGAGGAATTCGATCATGATTGGTCAGGGACGCATGCATTGGTTAAGTGTCAGGACACCAATACCTATGGCAAGATTTTCTGGAAGTATTTTTTAATTTTAGCATCGAGATAGCTAAAAATTAAAGCAACAATTAACGGGAAATGGAATACCCGTATGAGAATATATCTCATTGGCTCAAGGACTTATGGATATCGCGGAGGAGATAATAGTTACACCAACCATTGGCGATGCCGAAAGGCTCTGAAAGAGTGGGGAGAAATGGAGGGAGCCGAGTATGTGCTGATGGTTGTAGTAGAAAGATGAGCATAGTGCAACGGATCAAGTCAGCTAAACACCAAAGGAAGCGTGGAACATCCTCAAGTCCCTACTTTCGCCAAAGAAGAAGAAGCAAAACCTACAATGGATCGAAAAATGAGTTGTTCTCATCCTCAGCAGTCCAATACATTTCTAAAAAGTAAAAATCTTTATGTGAGGAGAATTTCGAAATTAGACTAGAAACGAGAATCAACGAGACAAGGATGAGAGGATCACCATCCATGTTCCTAAAGACCTGAATTTTAAAGGGTCTTGTGACTACTACTCTTGGTTGGCTACACACCAACCTTAAGACGAGTTTAGAGAATATCTTGTCCAATGAACGAGAGCTTTTGGATGAAAAAATGTCTAAAGTAAGCTTTAAAAGATGATGAGAAAGCTCTGTTTGCTATAAAAAGGGGATTTCGAAAACGTTGCGAGAGTAAAGATGGTGGAAAAGAAAGGAAACAATAACAAGGATAGAGAAAGCAAAAAGTTGGAGACTATTACAGCAGGGGGAGCAAGGCCAGGACAAAGGAAAGACAATTGGCGAGAATGTGAATTGTTGCTAATATAGGCAACAAAAGAGGACATTTCGCCCGAGAATTCGAAGTAGACGACAGAAGAAGGAAACACAGCATCAAACGCGCAGAACGCAGCGAAAAGTGAATGAGGAAATGGGATATTCAACAATTTTTTGTTTATTCAGGAGGAAGGAATATTCGCCAACAAAGGCCAGTAGAGATATGAATGAAAGACCCAAGCAGGAGTCGTTCATTAAATAATCTGTAAGTGATGAGCAACTATGATGATGATTGATGGTTGATTCTTGAAGTTCTAAATCACATGATAGGAAATAAGGAGAAATTATCGGATGATCCGATATGAATGGAGTTCGTGTTATAGTCACAACAAAATAACACGAATGCCAATAGCTTCAACATTGATAAGACAACCATTTGTTTCTGCCCTCCAAGTAAGGAAGAAAATGGGAGTTACAGATGGGTTACCATGTCCCATGGATGAAGAAAAAATTGCTCTCGTATCACAAAATAGCAAGTGGTAGGTAACTATGTGTGTTCGATCCTGAATAATGTTTAAGGTTTATCGTAACCTTAAAATTAATCAGAGATCCAGTCATGGAAGGACGATGAGTAGAATCAAATCTACAATCAGTGTCAAGCACAAGATGTTGACAGAACAAGGAAGAGTAAGACAATTGAACCTTTGTGGCACGCTCGTCTGGGACATTTAGTTTATCACAAGCTTTAAGGTGAATGATGAAAAGAAGTCCAGTGCTTAAAGGTTTCCTCAAGTTGGAATGCCAAGAAGACACTATATTGTGCTGGATGCCAATATGGAAAAGCTCACCAAACTTTTCCTTTGAAACAGTCAAAACATAGAGCAAGGTGCCATTGGAGTTAAATACATTCAGATGTTCTTCGGACCGGATCAAGCAACCTACAGAACAGTAATATGAAAAGTTACATAATTACTCATTGATGACTACTCGAGATATGTTTTGGTAGATTTCATGGTAAAGAAGGTTAGAAGTTTTGAAAAATTCAAAAGCTTTCAAAACAAAAAATTGAAAAGAGTCGGAAATAAAATTAGATGCCTTCGCAGCCGACAAATGGTGGAGAGTACACGTTTTGACGAATTTATTAAATATTGCCAAGAGCAAAGGCATCGAAGTTAATTCACATGTCCAAGAACACTACATCAGATGGAGTGCTGTGAGAAAGAATTCAACCACCTGGTGAGATTGCAGAAGTTTTGCTCCATGCGAAGAAGTGCTGGCTAGATTTTGGGTAGACGTAACCTCAAGCAAAGACTGGAGTTTTACATCCCCAGTTCCAGAAATCCTGTGGAACATTAATACCGAAACTATAAAGTCATTTTCCATGTTTGGGATGCGTATGTTATGTCTTCATTCTGGATTGAACTTCGAAAGCATTTGACAAATAAGGCAACTTCACTGTATATTCGTTGGTTATGAAATGAGCAAGAAAGGCTGGAGATGTTGTGATCCTATACTAACAGTGCCCATATTTCACAAAACGTGGTCTTTTGATGAGGCCATCATCTTGGTGGGTCATCTTAAGTAAGTCTTGCCTACAGAGTCAAAAGAAATTCAAGAAAAAAGTTAAAAAAAATAGGAGAGGGAGAGTTCATGTCCCAGAGAAAGGTCAGAGCAGAGCCATCCAAAGTTCAAAGAGAAATTGATGAGCCAAGGAAGAATAGGTCAAGTACGGACCCAACAGGCGGCCAAGTCATGAAGAACAAGATCCAGATTATCCTTCAGCTTCGCGTGATTGGGTCGAGAAAATGAAGGCCTAAATCCAAAAAAATATGCAAAATCTGCATAGCAGAGATAAAGGAGCAAAACAACTTATGAAGAAGCATAAAAGAAAGATGGAGTGGCTACTGGCGATGGAAGAAAAATCTGCTACTTGGAGCAAAATTTGGAGCAAAATCAAACATGGGAATTAGTGCTAAAACCAAGAGATGTGAAACCCATCTCTTGCAAATGGGTCTACAAAATCAAAACTTGCCCGGATGGATCAATTGAGCGATACAAGGCAAGATTGGTTGCTCGAGGATTTTCTCAACAATATGGCTTGGACTATGATGAGACATTTAGTCTAATTGCCAAGATCACTATTATGCATGTATTACTAGCTTTAGCAGTTGTAAGTCATGGCCTTTGTGGTAGATGGATGTAAAGAACACATTCTTACATGGTGAAGTTGATCGTGAAATCTACATGGAGCAACCACCAGGGTTCATGATCGTGAAATCTACATGGAGCAACCACCAAGGTTCAGAAGTTGTGAGAATCCTAACTATGTGTGCAAGCTAAGGAAACCTCTTTATGGTCTAAAACAAGCCCCAAGGGCTTGGTATGGCAAGATTGTAGAATTCATGTTATGGCACTAGCAGACTCCAGTTTATTTGTGAAAGATTGGGAAGGAAGACTAGCTATAGTTCTAGTATACGTTGATGATTTAATAGTCACTGGCGACAACATCCAAGAGATTCAACTCATCCGAGAGAATGTGGCTACTCGTTTCAAGATGAAAGAGCTAGGAAAGCTTAGGCATTTCCTTGGATTGGAGATAAAAGAAGCCAAGGAAGGTTTGTACCTCGGACAACAGAAGTATACAAGAGATCTGATGAAGAGGTTTGGAATGATGGAATGCAAGCCAATATCTACTCCAATGGATGCTAAGGTCAAGCTGTGTGCTCATGAAGGGAATGATCTCAAAGGTGCTACTATGTATAGACAACTAGTGGGAAGCCTAATCTATCTCACTATGACACGGTCGGACATTTCCTTTGCAGTTGGAGTAGTCAGCGGATTTATGTAGAAGCCTAAAAAACCTCACTTGGAAGCAATTCGAAGAATATTGAGATATGTCAAAAGTACAATCGATTATGGGATCTTATACAAGAAAGGTGAAATTATCAAGTTGGAAGGATATTGGATATTGCGATGCTAATTATGCAGGAGATCAACGAGACTCAGTTGGCACGACAACGACTATACATTTTTAGTCTTGGTTCCAAGAGTAATACTCTTGGTGCACGCAAGAGACAACCTACAGTGTTAAGAGACAACCTACAGTGTCACTTTCCACAACAGAAGCTGAGTATCAGGCAGCAGCAACAGCAGCTCAGGAAAGTGCTTGGTTGTCACAGCTTATAAACAATCTGCATCAATCCTTTGACTATCTGATTCCATTGAATTGTGATAGTCATTCGGCTATACAAATGGCTGAGAATCCGGTGTTTCATGCTAGAACAAAACACATGGAGGTTCACTATCACTTTATCAGAGAGAAGGTTCTATAAGGAGAGATTAAAATGCAACATATCAAGACTGAGGATCAACCAGCCGATATCTTTACAGAGAGTTTAAATGCAAATAAATATGAAGATTTCGCCACCAGTTGGGAATGATGAAGAAAGAGAAACTAATCATTGAGGGAGAGTATCAAATATCACCGATTAATTTAGAAAATACAACCACCAAAGTGGGCTACCACAATAAGTTAAATACCTGGCAAGCTTCAAGTCTAAAGGTGGAACCCCAAGCCAAAAGATGGATGCCCTAAGCCCATATGGTGTGTAAATACCTAGGACATTCTAGAATACTCCCACCCACAAGTAGAATACTCCCACCCACAAGATATTTTAATAAAATATCTCACCTACTCTAGAATGCTCCATGTAATCTCCACCGTACATTTTTGTAAGTAAATCATAATCGTACATTGAGGAGGAGGAAATGCCTATAAATACCACCCTTCACATCATTTGTAAGAAACAAGCAAAAACCAAGTCCAAGAAGCAAATAAGTAATTCTTTCCTTAAGTCTTTGAAATTTGCTTCTTATTAATACAATTTTATTTGGTGTTTTGTGTTAGTATTTTGTGTTAGTATTATTTTGGTTGCCTTTCCGTTATTATTTTTGCTATTATAAATTATTAATCAATCTTGGAGTTTATTACTGCACTGATATCCAACAGAACCTGTCTTCTTTTTCAAGGATTGTCCTTTTATGGTCACATTTACTCTTGACTCTTTTAAGGGTTTTAAAAATAAATAAATATTTCTTGGATGAATCTCCCTATCATGAAACATATAGTGTGCAAGGTGAAGATAATGCGAATGGCGAGTATTAGTCAAATTTTAATTTTGATAGAATTAACCTAGCATATAGAAGTAGGATGTATCTAAAACTTATATTTAACCTCTATTCTTTTTTTTTTCTTGCTTCACTTGTTTGTGACGTCCGTTAATCCCCCTTATGTAAGCCCTTTCTAACACTATAGCAAATATAACGTCTTAAGCTAAGGACAAACTTAGACTGCTCATAAATTTAAACTTTTCCCTGTTATATACCATACGTGCTGAAATTGAACCTAAGAAACAAGACAAAATTTAGATTCTATATCCTTGGATATAACAAATTGAAGTACATAGTTGGAATTTCTAAGAGGACCTTTCGTGTGTATATATATATATATATAATTTGATGTACATAGTTGGAATTTCTAAGAGGACCTTTCGTGTGTACATAGTTGGAATTTCTAAGAGGACCTTTCGTGTGTGTGTATATATATATATATATATATATATATCCTAATTCTTCCAACTTTACAATGAGAAAACATGTTCTAAATCTGAGTATGCTAGCACATTTCGGGATATCCTAGAATATAAGGTCTAGTAAATGGAGGACAATTGGTTAGAAATTTCATGTTTGTAAACTTTGCAAGCTTCAGCTTAAGAAAATTTTGATATGGAAGACTCATAGGAGAATTTATCTATAAGGGGAAAATACATTGAGAATGGTGATTCAAGCATAATAGTACGACCTCACTCACACTCTATTGTCAAGTTATATTATTTGCCTTAAAACATTGCCTTTACTTCCAAACTATCTCTATGGTATTTGAAGAATTTTTTGTGGTGGCGATACCCATGTGTTGGTTTCTAACATCTCCTAGCCTAAGCTAGATGTGATACGAAGGGAAAAGCGAAATAGGAGCTACACTCGCCTAATGAATTATCACGTGTTCACCATATCATTTACATGTCAATGCTCAAGAGATACGTTCTTGATAATTACATATCCTAGAATCCAAAGACATTCAAGTTTATGAAGGACCAACTAAGAGGAACAACTGATTAAAATTCTAGGATTTCAAATTTGTAAACTTAATTCTCAGGAAATCCCTATAATGGAAGTTTTTTAGAGAAATCGCTTTGTGGAAAGTTGGCGGCTGAGGCACAACAACAATATTTCGACCCTTTCTCTTCTAATTGGGTAAATTGCACTCAAATTCTTCTTTATGAAAATAAAGTAATCATGAATGTTGAATGCCCTTAGGTAGTTGCTTCCTTGTTATCCTTGATTGTGCTTCCAATTCGCGGACGAATGTCCTAGGCGGGGATATTGTGATGCCCCGTAATTTTATTTTTTAAAATTTTTGAATTAAAAAAATTTTTGAAAATTTTCTATTTGGGTATTAATCATGTTGGACCGTGTTTAGCGAAAGTAGAAACTGTGTTGGGCTTGAGCCCATATCGAGAAATCGAGAGCTAATTTTATTAAATCGAGAATTTAATTAATAAAAATTTTCAAGCAATAATTTGTGTATTTGAATCAATTAATTGGGAAGAAAACTCTAGAAAGCTCAAGAGAATTCACTAAAAACCAACCCAAACAAAATCAAGTCGGAGCAAATAAATTCAAATGCTAGAATGGTCTTTGAATCAGACCAAAATCAATTTTAAGGGAGGTTATTGAACCAAATCGCTCACCCTCCCTTTCTATTTCTCTCTATCACGATAGGCTTTCTCCCTTCTCCTTCTCATGATCC
The DNA here is from genome assembly GCF_014843425.1 of Jatropha curcas. Next base: position 15,388 of record NW_023590791.1, read on the forward strand.
TAGTGCTTCTCACCGCCTATCGACGATCATCGAAGATGCCTCGCACCTCAAGTCACCATTCTTGACCTTGTATCCACGCCATAGCTTTGTCACTTTTTTTGTTTCTTGCTTGTTCTTGGCACGAAAAAAAGAGGGAGAGAGAGAGAGAGAGAGAGTGTGTGTGTGTGTGTGTGTGTGTGTGCGCGTTGATTTTTCAGCCACCATAAGCGATTCCGGTGACTATCACCGACAAGGTAGGTCGCTTATCCCTTTCTAATGTTTTTACAAACCATTTCTTTGCTTAATTTGTGAATTAATAGGGAGTTTTAGAGATTTAAACTTAGGTTTAGAAATTTAATAAATTTGGGAATCACTTGGAATTTGTTAAGATATCGAGAAATTAATTATAGAATGGAGCCCTCCTTAAGATTTTGAACATTTTGGTGTGCTGATTGCAAGATTTCCAACGAATTTTTTTTTTCCGTGGCGGTCCGATGACCGACCGGCGAGACTCCAGTGAAGCTTCCTAAAGACAGATTTTTTCCCTTTTCGGTGATCATGAATCTTCAATCCGATTTTTAATTGGTAAGCCTCAAGTCCTAACACTGTTTTTTTTTCATAAAAATTCAATTAGAATTGGTTAGTCCAATAAGTCAAGAATTAGAACTTAGAAAGTTAAATTAGAGTAAGATAGGCATATTAAAGAAATCAGATTCAAAGTGCTCAATGAATAATAAGAGATATTTATTGAAAATATGGTTTACATGCTTTTTTAAGTAGAAAACAGAAATTCTTAAAAATTTAAAGTTATTATCTAGTTAACATAGGAAAATATACAGAGTTTGTTGGCTCAAGGGTCAAATTCTAATCTCGAGATTTTAATGATTAAAACAAAACAAATAAATTTAAATTATATTTGTGCTAATAATATTATATGCAGAATACATATGGAAAGTAATAAATGAATAAGGCAAGTCCTACAAATTCAAGAATTGTGAAGACATTTGAAGAAGTCCTACAAAATTCAAGATTAGTGAAGACATTTGAAGACCCTAGTTGGTTAGACTCTTTAGGATTCATTGTAGGATAGAGGCGAACATTCAATTATAGCAACAAAATTCAATTTTTTCTCTCATCAAAAATTTATTTTTTGAAATAGTTCTTCAAAATAAATCTTTTTCCGTTCCTTGATTTTACGCTTTAAAAATTTGTTTTCAAATTCTCTTAAGATTCGAAATATTCAACAAAATTAAAACCTTAAAAAATTCCCCCCCCAAAGGAGAGACTTTGTCTCTAGCGAATTTTATAACAAGAATAAAGATTTCTATGAACTTCATTTTCGGAAACAAATTTTTTCTTAAGAATCTTGATTTTATTTTCTTACTTAAAATGAAGAAAGACTTTATTTAATTCGTTTGGTAAAGTAAAATCTTTTTCGGAAAAAAAGATTTTTCAAATATATTGCTTTCGAAAATCTTTATTTTAAAAGAAAAGAAAGATCGTCTCTGCTTATATTACTTACCACAAAGATTAAACAAAAAGATAAAATGTTGACTTTTTTTTTTTGGTAACAAAGATTTCTATATCTTCTAAATAAGGAAAGCAAATATTTTGATTTGAAAAAAAAATATTCACTTTCTAAAAACGAGAGTCACAGACCTCTCTATATAAAGGCGTTTTCGTTCTTGAAAAACGTGGAGAAAATAGTTTTCGTTTTAAGAGTATTTGTCTATTGTTCAAACATTTTATCTCTCAAAACTTACTCTCTACCCCCCTTATTTCTTTTCATCTTGATACGTCTTGTTTTATCTTTAAAAGAGAAAAGAAATTTTATAACAACCTCTTTTGAAAAACAGTTCTGTTTTCTAAACGATTTTCTTATCTGAAAACTGTTTTTCCTGTGCTTATATTTGTATTTCTATCTGTCTATTTAGATTCTGTAATCTTTAGTAAACAGGTTTTTATTTGTTAAACATTTGTGCAATAGCTTAGGTGAGAAGCTATTGTGAAATAGGTTATCAAGCAACCTTCTCCGTGAGAGAGATTCTAATGTCTTGAACTGAGTTTCTGTACTCTGCCAAAAGGGTGAGGTTAACTAGGAACCTTTTGGAAATTTAGTGGGACACAAGGGTAGATCTAGGTGTTGATCTATTGCCTTGTACCTGTTTGGTTTTTCTCCTTACTCTTGAAAGAGATAACATAGTTTGAGGATCTCAAAATGAGTCTTGGGGAGTGGATGTAGGCCGAGTAGTGCCGAACCACTATAAATCACTGTGTTGATCTTTTTTATTTTGGAAGTTTTGCGTTGAAATTTTTTACTCATATTTATGTTGATATTTTTTTTAGAAATGCTAAAGTTTTGTTTAGATGTTTTGATGTTTCTAATATGAAATAAGTCTTATCTTTGCTGACATTAGAACTCTGGGACTTTCATACTCAGAAATATACCAAAGTTCTAAACGTTCTTCATTGTTCTTCCATTTTTAGTATATTTCACTGTTTGGGTTTCTAATCAGTTTTCTAAACTTGATCAAAACTTTGTGAAGCAGTTCAGATTTTGATAATTGTCTCTCACACTGTCTTTTATAATTTTCTAAACTTTATGAGGAAGTTCTAATCACAATTGCTTTTCATCATGAAGTAGTTTCAATATTAAAATAAGACATTGTGAAGTAGTTCTAATTGATAGCTGGACTTTGCAAAGTCTTTCTATTTTCTCTAAATAGAACATTGTGAGGTAGTTCTAATCAATAACTTATTTTCACAAGTTCATTATTTTTCCACTGTACTTAGAATTCTGAGTTTTGTTTTAAAAGTTATTTTTATTTTTAGAAAACCCAATTCACCCCTCCTCTTAGGTTGTGCCATACATATACGTGACCCACAGAGTTAACTTATCGAACTTAATCAAGATTAGTTAATTTAAAAGCAATTATAGGATTATGGAATGTGAATACTAATTACCTTAATAGAGTTATGAAGTTAATCTAACTAATTCTAACTTAGTTTAGTTTAATCTAGCCAAATTAGATGATACAGGCTGCCATGTTAACTAGTTGAACTTTAATGACGCAAATTACTAGTGTATAAGTGTATTACTCATTGACTCGGATGTTAATACCGAATAAATCGAGGACGGAATTATTTACATAAACTATACAGTGAATATATGATTAAAATCCAAGGGCGTAAATTGATGAGTGATATATAACCATAAACACATATAAGTGTGTGTATATATATATATATATATATATATAATATACTATATATATATCATATATTATTATATATTATATAACTTTAATTAATATATAACTTTAATTAACAAATGATAAAGGTGAAATTGTGGATGTTGAAATGCTGGAGGATGGGCTTGGATTGAATGATTTTGTCGATTCATATATGCATTTTTGTGTGATTGCATGGGGTGAGAGAGTTATCTAACTTATTCACTGAGTTTAGGCGCTCACTCCTGGCTTAATAATTTTCTTTCCAGGTTACAATTCTTCCAATAATTCGTTGTCTTCTGTCAACAGATATCTAGAACAAACTGCGATAAATTTTTGAAATTTTGAGTTTTTAGATTGTTCCGCAATTATGATAGCTTTATGTAGTAATTTATAAATTAATGATGTAAAATTCTAAACGTTTTTGCATTGTAATGTACAGATATGGGCCTAGAGGACTTTAGAAATCGAAATATTATTGAACGTGATGATAGACGCCAAGCGAGCCCCAGACTTATGATATTTGTATGATGATGATATTGGGCTTGAAGCAGTCTTTATTGACTAGGAAATCTGTCGGTATATTTTCGTTTACTATGGGCTTTGGTAGCTTTAAGCCTACCCATGTCCTAGTGCCAGTCCGGCCCAAGGTAACGCTTTATTATCTTCAACACAGATCTATAATTATTAATTAATTATAGTAATTAAATTTTGATCCACCAATAAATTATTTGATTAATAATTGTAGCGTTAAGAAAGGTATATAGAGTTACCTTTTAAACATGAAAAATTTTGAATTACACCAACCTTAACTTTGGTGGTCGTAAACCATAAGTTATTCTCTTTTTAGGTGATTTGATTAAGGGAGCAATAGAACAAACAAAAATTTGAAGCTGTAGAACAAATCATACTGATAACGTGTTACAAAATAATAGAAAGATAGAGAGAGAACTAAAAAGAGAATAGGGAGAATAGGAAGAGAATACGAGAGTTAATTTATTATTGATGAGAAGCAACTTATATATAGTTACATAAATGGAACCCTACTAGTCTTACATAAATCAAGAAGATAGAGTTTGCAATAATTAACAATACAGACTTCTAGCTCATATAGGATATCCACTTATTTCATAATATAGATCAAATTGTTCACAGCTAAAAGGAAATATTTTCGTTTTCTAAAGCTAAAATCAAAAGGTCGTAACTGCTTTCCTTAATCAAGTTTATTACTAGCAAGGCAAACTAAAATATTTATGTATAGATGCACGTAATATATTAACCATATATATATTATATTAACCATATTTATATAATATATATATATATATATAATATAATTTTTATATATAATTTTGCTTTATTCAATCACAATCATATTATAATTACTTTCAAGTTCATATAGAAAATTATGTTTTGATTGTAAATAAATTTAAACACACTGACCTTAATCTTGGTTGTCGCAAACTATAAACGATTTGGTTAAGCAAAACGACAATCTTAATTTTGATTGTCGCAAATTACAAGTTATCCTTCCTTTGATCAAGCAAAGTGGTAGAATAAAATCGCAGTGGTAAAACAAAATCGTGTTGATAATGTGTTATAAAATAATAAAAAAAATATAGAGAGAAGTAAAGATAGAATAGAGAAAATAAGAAGAATACGAGAATGTATTTCTTATTGATGAGAAGTCGCATATATATAGGTACATAAATGAAACCCTAATAAGAGAAATAGAGTCCTACATAATTTATTCTCACTTATTAGGAATATAGACTTCTAACTCATGTAGGACATCCACTAATTTCGTAATATATTATACTTTGTGGTAATTATTTTTTAAATGTTAAATTTAGTCATGTTTTATTCTTTTTGTTTAAAATTATTTATTAATTATTTCTTCTTTTTATAAAAGCCAAAATTGAACTGTTTTTTTATTTGGTATCAAAGTTTTCTTTAACCTATATTTTTAATTTTATTTAAGAAGTATATTTAAAAATATTATAAATAAAAATCCTTTTGAAACGTATTGAATGTAGTTAAACCCTTCGATTCAATGAACCTTTACTTTCACCATTACAGTTCTCAGAGTACAAGTTTGATTTTTCATTGAATACACTTGTTAAGAGAATAAAAATATTTATTTTTTACCCGTAGAGAGGATTGTCCACTCCAAAATGATAAATAATATCTCCTGGTTCTAAAAAAAATAATAGTAACTGATAGATGTATTTTTACAGTATTTTTTATATAGTTTTTTATTTGGAATTTTAGTAATTTTAATCATTTTAATTAAAATTTACTTCGTTTTATTTATATTTGTTGGCTCAATGGTCAATTTTATCTTGAGATTTTGATTATTATACAAAACAAATAAATTTAATATTTTTATATGTGCTAATATTATTTTATGCAGAATTTATTATTGAAAATTATTGAAGAAATGAAGTTCCTTCATTGAAAATTAATTGAGAAATGAAGTTCCTACATCCCAAGATTTTTATTTGAAGAACCATGAAAGATTAATGAAGATATTTCTATTGGTTAGTATTTAAATAATATCTTCAGGAAATTATTGTGGATAGAGAGTAAAGATCATTATAAGCACCAAATCTATTTTTATTTCTCCTCTCAAATTGTTTTTTAAATGTTTTTTGAAATAAAATTTAATTAAGAGATATAGCCAAAATATTTTACTCTTCACGTTTTCCGCATCTAAAATATCTTTGGAGTAAAATATTTCTTTGGTAGCTATTAAATGAAATTCTTGCAAAAAGTATTTTCTGATCTAAAAAACAAGTTTATGATTTAATACAGCTGCTGTTTCTGACATCAGCTGGCTGTTTTCTATAAAATGTTTACACTGTTCTAAAACTGATACCTTTCACCTCCAAATCTTTGCATGTGTGAAATATTAAATGTGGTCTGACAGCCCTTTTAAAATTGGGCAGCCCAATGCCTGCCTCTTTACGTCTAAAAATGTCAGAAACTTTCCATTGCTCATTAAAAGCAAAAAATCTCACGTAACTTCTAACAAGAATTATCATCTTTTATATAAAGAAACCATTTTCTCTTTTAAAAAGAAGGGGTTTTTTGCAAAAGAGTCAATGAGTCCATTTGTTCTAAGTTTTAATCTCTCCAAGCTCTCGTCTTCAATCCCCCTATTCTCTTTTCGTCTTTTTGCTTCAAGAAAAATTTTAAAGAGAAAAGAAAATTTAATTAACATAAACATTTTCCTGAAGAACAGTTCTGATCTTTAAATCGTTTTCTAAATTTCGTTTTCATGATTCTTCCTGTGCTGATATTTGCATTTCTCTCCTGTCTATATAATTTCTGTATCTGTTTGTAGAACAAGTTTTTTATTTGAAAACTTTTGTGTAATAAGCTTAGGTGAAAAGCTATGGTGTAATAGGTTAATCAGCGACCTCATCCTTGTGTGAGATTCTAATGTCTTGATTTGAGTTTCTGTTCTCTTCCAAAAACAACAGAAAGGGTTGAGGTTTGACTAGAACCTTTGGAAAATCTAGTGGGATAAAAGGTTAGATCTAGGTGTTTGATCTATTTCCTTGTATTGTTGGTTTGTCCTCTTACCCTTGAAAAGAGATAACATACCGTGGAGGATTCCTCAAGATGCGTCTTGAGGAGTGGATATAGGCCGAGTTAATGCAGAACCACTATATATCTCTGTGTTATCTTCTTTTACCTTTGCTGAAGTTCTGCTTGTTAATTCCTATTACGCAACTGTTATCTGTTAGAAATGCAAAGTTGTTAATGAGTTTTTTGATTCTTAAATCGTGGAATAAAGCCTTTAAATCTCTGTGGAACATTAGAACTGTGGATTTCTGTAATGGATTATACCAAGTTCTAATCTGTCCTTTCTATATTCAGTGAATTCACAAATATGAATTATAATCAGTTTGTCTTTAACTTGCTTAAAGCTTTTGGTGAATCAATTCTAAATGCAAATAACTTGTTGTTCACAGAGGCTGTCAAAATAGCAATAAACTGTTGTGAAGCTGTTTTACATCGGCAATAGCTGTTCTTCACAGACTCTTGTCTGTTCCTAAACTTACTTAAACTTTGGTGAAGTAGTTCTAAATTGCATATTTATCCCTTCACAGAGTTATTCTAAAATTGCTTAAGCCGTTGTGAAGGCAGTTCTAAATGCAATAATTGTTCTTCACAGAGTCTTTCTAATCTAGCCATAAGCTTTTGTGAGGAAGTTCTAAACTTTATAACTAAGTCCAAATGCTTTCTAATTCCAGCTGTGAAAGAATTCTTTGTTTTTGTTTTTGAAAAAGTTAAATTTTTAGAAAACACGCAATTCACCCCTCTCTTGGGTTTGTGCCATAACATAAACGGGGACCCCAACAATATTTTTGTTCAAAGGCCCCTTGAATCATTTAATCCACTTGATCTTAAAGAAAATTTTGCAGGATTTTGGCAACAGAAAAGAAAAGGCAATAGAAAGCAAAAACACTCAGGCTCTGGCACGCCCAAGCCCGTGCACATTAGGCGACGCCCGTGCTATAACTTAAGAAAAATCAAGTGGAAGACTCAAAATCTAGCACGGCCAGCCCGTGGACTATACAAGGCACCTTAGGACATGCTTGCTTACACGCCCCGTGATGCAATTTTATCTTGGAAAGTCGAGCCTAGGCACGGCCTGCCCCCGTGCTATGGCGCACGCCCGTGCCACAAATACTTCTCTGGACGTGTTGCAGAGCACGGCCCGTGCTGAATCATTCATAGAACTCAGACTCTGGCACGCTCAAGCCTTACTATGGAGCACTCCCGTGCTACAAAGTTAATGCTGTCTTGAATTAAAAACGCCAGCCAGTCTATATAACTTACATGGGCCCACCTCAGATATTTTCTTGACGTGCAAATCAAGATCTAAACCTATCTAGGAAGGTGGAAGAGTCCTAATTGAGAAGAAAGCCAAGCCTAAATAGTTTGTGATCTCCAAAAAAGATTTCGTACTTAATAAGGATTCTATTTCCTAAACGGGGAGTCGGATTTTCTTCCAAGGAGGTCTATAAAAGAGAGGGAACCATTCATGTAGAGCTATCCTCTGTTCTATTATTTTCTACATAGTTCTCTCTCTCCCTCAAAGACTTCAAGCATTCAAGATTCGTGCCAAGATTTCAAAGGAAGCCATCCACGTCTGTTGTCCTAGTTTTTATTATCTAAACTCTTAAAATCTTGTTTTACTTTTCATATTCAATATTTGATTATGAAAAGTTTTAATTCAAAGTATTATTGAGTTTTATTTAAATTACTATGTGCGAACTAAATCCTCAATACCTAGGGTAGTTTAATTTCTATTTCAATTTATAATATTAGATTTGCTTTTTTTTATTCAAAGTATAATTTATTATTGAACTTAATACTTCCAGACAGAGTTTCTCCTCTAGATTGATTTATTTCATTTATTACCATCAGGAGAAGGGTTTTTGATGTGAAAAAGGTAATTAATTAAATGAGAATAATAACTTGATGCGGAAGGGTTTTTGATGAATAAATGATTTATTTCATTTATTACCATCGGGAGAAGGGTTTTTGATGTGAAAAAGGTAATCAATTAAATGAGAATAATAACTTGATGCGGAAGCTATATGATTTGACTCATAGGGGGTTTTCATAAGTTAACGACCTTAGATTATGAATTCATAAACAAACCATAAAACTTAATGATTTAATTCATGTTTGATTGTGCAAAGGGTTGTTCCCCTACTTGAAACATTTAAAAATGAATAACAAACTAAATAAAATAAATTGGATAGTAATAAACTTGGATAGAGTTAAGTGAAATCAAATTCCAATAGTTTTATAAAAACTTGATTTCTTTTTCATCTGAATATTAGTTGCTCTGATTTATTTTCTGTTGTTTCTTTTTTTAGGAATCTAACTTTCTTACAAAAGCTGCTTCTTATTAACCCGTTAAATAATAAAATAAATTGGATAGAGTTAAGTGAAATCAAAATTCCTAATAGTTTTAAAAACTTTGATTTCTTTTCATCTGAATATTGTTGCTTGATTTATTTCTGTTTTTTTTTTAGAATCTACTTTTCTTACAATAAAGCTCTCTTATTACCGTTTAAATAATAATAGGTTAACACAATTTTGGTACTTGATATACAATCCCTGAAGAGACGATACTCTACTTTATATCACTTGCTATGATTTCATATACTTGGGAAAAATCACTGTCAGTAACAACACTTACCCATTATTTAATCCAAATTGCTTTTTGGCTTTTCGTGGAATTTTTCATTTTCAATCTCTATCACGTTTTATTTCTTGTTTGTGTTATATATGGTGGCTTCCTTCGTCCTAGGTCGTTCTTTATGATGGTAATATTCCACCAATATTGTGCATGTATATAAACAAGCAATATCTTTTCAACAAAAAAAACAAGGGCAAGCAAGATTCGATGTCCAAGACATAACAATCTTGTCTACCATTGAAGCGACTATTTTCACACGAAGGAAAGATGCATGATTGCGTATAACAGTGTCTACCCTTGTTGATATTAATCATGATTTGTTGATATTTTTAATAATTATATTATTCCAGGATAGACCGCTTAAAACTTGAAAAATTCAAAAACTAAATAATTATACCGAAAATTGATTCATTTTGATTTTTTTAGTCCTTCAGTTTTGGTTCGCAAAAATGAAGGAACCAAACGATTCCTCTTAAGAACCCGACTTGTAATGCCCTACTACCATGTATGTATACTACTCATCTTTTTTGTAATTTTTTTTAATTTCAGATTTATATGTATTTGATACAATAAACTCTATAAGATAATAATACTGTACACAATTTGTAGCTGCTAAAACTAACAAATAATTTCAATTTTAATATGGTTTGATTCGACTTTTTTATTTCGATTCAGTTTAATTTTTTTATTCTTTAGAAAAAATTATTGAACCAACTAAAAGAATCAAAAGTTTAAAATTTACATTGAGCTTAATTTTCTAATTAAACTAATTTATTTTTTTTTCATGAAAACCAAATATAACTCCTTCCTCCCTTTATCTATGATCATATCATAAATATTTTAATTTTGATATAACCTAACTACGATTTAAAAATACAATAGAAGTGTTCAATTATAAGACCTCATTGAAATAGTGTATGCATTATTATAAAAATGCAATCAAATATAAACTCTGTGTAATCCTAAATTTTTCAAGAGTGCTAATTAAATATGATATTTTCAGCGAACGACTTAATTTTACCGTGTAAACTTTTCTAAACATCAAATCAATAAAATAAATGTTTTTTTTAATTTAAAAGAGCGTATTTTTTGACTATTTATCGAAAAAAAAATCACACTGTAATAATTAATTTAGATTTCAATTATTTATTAGTATGATGCATAAACGGAGTGGAGGAGACAATACTAGTCAAGTCATCCATATTTTAGTAGAAAAAACACAAATAGAAATCCAGTAAGATGAACCACGTGAAGGAAAAAAAACAAGACCGACTTGGTGATGCTTGATTTGCTAGAATTCAGAACCCACCACCGTCCTTCACATCCGCATTATGGCAAATTCACCAGCTATTTATCGCAACTCATTTATAAAAATAATCACATTTAGTTTTAAAATATGCTTTTTAAGAAAAATATTTTCTGTGGAAAATGCTTTCAAATAATTATTATCTAGTTACATTTGAAAAAAAAAATTATTATTTTAGTTACAAATATTACAAATTAGTTAACAGATTAAAATTTTTAATTTATAACACTATAAAAATATTTATAATTATAAAAAATTTATTATTAAATATGAAAAAATGCATTAAAAATAATAAATTGTGATAGCTATCGACAATCGGTAGTAGTGCCCGGTCATCAAGGACCGGTGATGGTGGCTATTGGTGATTACTAAATTAATAAATGTGTTATAGGATTATAATAAGTTTGCTCTCGAAAAATATTTTTAGCCACAAATATAAATAAATCTGAAAAATGTTCTCCAGTTTTTTTTTTTTTTAAAAAAAAAGATATAGGCTAATTAGAGATTGAATTTAAACAATAAATTTTACAGTAAAAAACTTTTATAATATTATAATTAGGCTAAGGGGCATGAAATCTTTTCGCTTAGACCATTCCCGTTCGTTTCGTACTTAAAAATTTTAATCATATGAGAAATTGTATTTACTACTCCCTTCATTCTATATTAATAGTCCTTTTAGCTAAAAAAAAATTACAATTTAAACGTCTTTTGATAAAATTAAAATAACATTATATAACTATTTTCAAATACAATCTTACTCGTCACGAGTCAATGCAATTAATTTTTTTATCTTTCCCGACTTCTTTTTTTGCCAACTCAATAAATTAAATAATTTTTCCTAAAATGGCATTTTAATAATATATTAATTCTATTAATAATCTTATATGATTTCTTTAATATTAGTGAAATTTTCAAAATGAATATGCAATCAAGCGAAGGAAGGAAATATTTAAATAAAACCATCGGATTGAGTTGTTATTAGCAAAGTACCGCTATTTTTTGGACGGTCAATGAATAGGCAAATCAAAACCTATTTAATGATAACATAAATTTTTTAACTCCAAAGTAAAAGTCAATATATATTTTGGAGTCTTCAAAATAATGACACGTACAGCAGAATATTTTTCGGTGATATAAAATGCTGACGTGGTATCCGTACGATGGAGGTTGGATTTATTCGGACTCATTATTTCCCTTTATCACGTGAGCCCTCACAGAAATAAAATAATAACAATGTCTGCGGCCTGCTGTCATTGCAATTTTACATCGGAAACGATTTTTATTACATCATACGTACTGCGATTGATTATAGAGATTAGAGTAGCCTAACCTTATTTTATAAACATAAGTTTAAGGAACTGTTTTCTTAATTGTTTAGTTTGATTTTTGTTAGTGAAACATTTTAAAATTAAACTTAACTATTTACTTAAAACATTGTCAAAACGTTGCATTGATTTATCGTTCTTAGCTAAGAAGATTTAATCTTTTTTACTAATTTTATGACAAATTAAATTTTAATAATTAAAAGATATTTTCAATTAATTATTTAATGAAAAACTTTAAATGGATGCAACTATAAAATAAAAGAAATTTATATATAATTCTTTCATTATATTTTTTATTGATGTAAAAATATTTATTATGACACTAAATTGCAAATCGAACTGCATTAAACGGTTTTAATGTAGTTTAGTTTAGTCTGATTTGAGTAATTATATGGCTTAATTTAATTTGATTTGAAACATTTTCAAACTGCAATTTTATACTTCAATTTTCAGTTTAAACAAAATTTATATTTCGATTTGAAAACTTTTTTCAAAGAACAAAAAATTATAGGGTCTTTAAAAAAAAAAAATCGTACTCACACCTAATTATAACCTCTGAATCAAACCGATTTAATATCGGATTCGATTTAAAAACATGAGGAAACAATGTCGACAAATATTTTTCAGTTGTAAATACTAAAATTAGAGAATGGGCCCACAATGGAAGAAAAAATAATCTTTTCTCTCCACGTTGGGCTTTGTCAAATGCCTGGTCCCCCGTGGAAAATAATTCAACACATTTTTCATATTCCACATTCCTGTTTTAACAGTAATATTCCACATGCTTTACTGTACCTTCATTAATATATAAAATCATAGTAAAGCTCTTCTTCACCATTTCACCATCAAAGAACCTTTCCAGCAATCAATGGAGGACTCATCATCATCATCATCATCACAATCATCACCATCTTATTCTTATTCTTCTTCTTCTTCTTCAATAACATCCCATCAAATAGGCGTACAAAAGCGAAAAGCTGAACGCAAAAAGTTTAGAGAGACTCGCCACCCTGTGTACAAGGGCGTCCGGCGAAAAAATGGGAAATGGGTGAGTGAACTGAGAGAACTACAGACTAAGTCTCGGATATGGCTTGGAACGTTTCCAAACCCTGAAATGGCAGCGAGAGCTTATGATGTAGCTGTTAAAGCACTTCGGGGAAATACGGCGTCATTAAACTTTCCTGAAACAGCGCATTTGTTGCCTCAAGTTGGGTCAACCTCTATAAAGGATATTCAATGCGCCGCATTGGAAGCTGCAGGTGTTCATGGTGGTGGTGGCGATGTTCAATGTGCTTCTTCTTCATCTTCGTTGAAAGCTAGTGTTGAAGAAGGTTATAATAATAATAATAATAATAATGATAATAAAATGTTTCTGGATGAAGAAGAGTTGTTTAATATGCCGGCATTACTTGATAGTATGGCAGAAGGGTTGATTCTAACACCACCAGCCATGAAAAGGGGGTTTAGCTGGAATGATACGAAAGAAGAGGATACTGTTGATTTGACTCTTTGGAGTGATTAATTAATAGTTAGACTCCATAATAAACTAGAAAAACATAATTACTTCATTTTCTTTTTCTTTAGTGCTTTTTTTAGAGAAGATATTTCATTTTCTACCTATTAAATACTTAAAGTAAAAAACCGAAATCCAACTATATATAGAATCAAATAAAGTCGAACCAATTCAGTTCAGTCAATTTGATTCGATTTTTGAACAAATTTAGTTTATTTTATATAATTGGACAAAAAAATTAATGTTACTTAAGGTCAGAAATTAAAGTGAGCCAATCAATCTGAATAACTAGATTAGATCGTTTCATTTTATTTTTTAATTTTAACTGATGCATGTTGATTTCTAATTGTAATTTTTTCCTTAATTTCGTTTACCCATATAATGATTTTGTACCTATATGTAACGTTTACGCGTGATACATATAAAAGAAATTTTCTACATAAATTTTTCTCTCTCTATCATATCTCACTCGTCCTTTTTTTCATGCCATATACATTTACAGTATCCTATTTAAAAAATATTCTCTGTAAGTTATTTTTCAAAAAATGATTTCAATTATAGATGATAATATTAGTTAATTATATAAATTAAATATCACGTTAACTGTTATATAATGAATAATAAGGATTAACTTATATATATTTATTCTGGATCACTTACAATACTAATTCATTTTTGTTTGTTACAACTTACGTCAGCATTTTATAACTTTTTATAAAATGTTAGTTCGTGAAATATTTAACTTTTAGTGTTTTATATAATTAATAGTTAAAAAATACTTAAAAAGTTAACATTTATTAAAATAATTAATTTTTCCAAATATATGAGAGTATGTGTAAGGAGGAGGATGATTTAATTGGACGGGCCAAGTCATAGAAGGATTTGCTTTGTAGGCGTAGCTCATGACCCAACGACCAACATGATTTTATTAGGTTGACCTGACTGCGTCAAAGAGTCTTCATGGTATTTTATGGCTGGGCCTCAGTTAGGCCCAGCAGGAAAAGGTCGAAAAAGAGAAACACTGTGGAAACGAGTCAAACCAATGAACATGTCGGTGTAGAAAGTCATATTGGCTTTTAAGTTGTTGATTAAAAATAGTAATTATTATTATTGCAAATATATATTTTTTAGATATAGAGATTTCTTATGATTGACTTCAAACCATTAAATTGAATAAAGTGAAACTAAATTATATTGGTTTATATAGTTTAAATAAGATTTTTGAATTTTAATATGATTTTTAATAGGTGAAGATAGAGTTTCACAAGTTTAAAGTTTAACTAACATTGAGCCACATTTTAATTATATAAATATACTTAATAATACATAATAATAAAATATAAAAAATAATATATAAATATATGTATATATTGAAAGGTATTGAATTCTTAAACAAGCAATAAGAAAAATGCGCGGTATATTTTTAAAATAAGATAACCTTTTCTCTTTCATTGAAAAGACACAATATTTTAATAAAACATCATTTTCAAATTCTCAAAGTGCACTAATAATATTAATGCATATAGGCAAAAATAAATGAGATGTAGGATAATAAACCTCACTAAATTTATATGTAGTATCATTAAAAACTTTTAAATATCCAAAATTTTTGAACAAATCTCCCAATTTTGTGGTTATAAATTAATTTATTAAATATTATTAGTAATAAATATGCACAATAATTCTCTATATGAAAAAGACTTGTTTAATAATTTATATATTGAATTTCAATGAGTTGGGACATCCCTTGGAAAATGTTTTGGTCCTTTTATTTTTCTTATTAAATTTAGCCCAACTTTTCATCACTTGGGGATGTCTCCATAAATATGAGATAGTTTTTCTAATTTGAGAAATAAAAGATTCAAGAACTTTTGAACCATCTTGTACACATAAATTTAAAACATGATATACATATTTAATATGAAAAAATTTTCCACCAACATTTAGTTTACAAATTGCTTTAAGTTCAATAATTGATTGAGTTTTGGCAGAGACATTATCAAATGAATTGAAAAAATTGTTATGGTTAATTTATATTTATCTAAAAGTGAAGCAATCATTATATATATATATATATGTATTATTGAAATACCCTGAATTTTTATTTTCTAAACTTTTAAATTTTTAATAAATCAAAAATTTGAATTTGTGACGGTATGGGTTGTAAGTTCCGAGCAATTTCAATCTGGGCCTAAATGGTGAGTTGGGCTCAAGCCCAAAACACATTATCGGAATTACCGGGTTGAGAACCTTTAGAAAAAAAATTTGAAAATTGTGACCCGGTATGGGGTTGTAAGTTCCGAAATTTCAATCCTGGGCCTAAAAATGGTGAGTTGGCTTCAAAGCCCAAAACACATTAATCGAATTACCACCGTTGAGAACCTTTGAAATTTTGTTTAACTAGATATGAAGCCTAACTATTAATGTTAAATGTGAGTGTGGTACTACATGAATTAATTAATCTTAAAATCTAATATTATGATTATTAATATTAATATTAAGTAAATTGAAAGAAATGTATAGAATCTAATTAAAATAATAAAAATTAAAATAATAAAAATAAATATAAGTAAAAATAAATCAAACCGATTCTGTAAACTAGATGAGAACCCCGTAAACCAAGCAAGGTCGGGCCAAACTATTGATTTGGACCAAACCGATTCGAATCAAACCGAAATGGCCCAGAGTTCTCTAGAACCATCTTTTCTTTCTTTTTCTTTCTTCTCCTTCTTCTTCTTCTCCCTCCAACGCGCGACAGCCTCCTCTTTCCCCCTGGCACCGCGTTTCCGGCCACCGCAAGACGAGCACGAGGTGGCGGACGACGCACCATGTGCCGCTGACTGCGTTTCCAGCCTCCTCTCACGCGAACGGAGCTCTAGCGGTGCGATTGGGCTGCTTTTGCAAACCGCACCTTGCTCTTTCATTCTCAGGTGAAATCTTGCCGTTCAGTCGATCTCAGGCGACGGGAAGGATTGCAATCAACTCCTAATCACCTCTAGAGCATTTTCCTTCCATAAATTTGAGACTTTCCCAAAGATTTGAGGAGCAATCGTGCGCGGAGGAGGTGCAGTGGCTGTCGGGCCCGATCCGGCCAATTAGAGGACCAATCTCACTAAACTAACACTAGAAATGGGATCCTCGGTGAATTTTGAGATGAATGGTATGATCGTTGCAAATTTCTAGGCAGTTTTGCTTTTTCCGGCCACCGTGTACGGCGGCGACGGCGGCGGTCCGACGACACTTCGGCGAGGCATCAAGAGACAGAATCTTCCTCTCCTTGCGTGGATCCTGGAATCATCACTCGATTTTCGATCGGTACGCCCTAAGTTCTATTTTCCTATTTCTGTTATAAATTTAAAATTTAAATTTATAGGTTAATTTAGTTAATTTCGAATAGATATTTAATCGAAGGACTTTGAAATATTAGGTTGGAAGCTTGTGAATTTAATTGGAGGATAATTTAATTGGAGGATTTTTAGGAGAATTCAAACTTAGGATTCACTTGTTAGAAATTGTGATTATATTAGGTTGAGTACGGAATTAAAAATCACTATTCAACCTAACAAAATACATTTAATGTTGAAAATCTAGAGCATAAGTCATTTTGGAATAATTGCCATAAACCGAAACGTGAAGGATGAATCGGAATTAATTAGTTAGATAATTAGATGATTGAATCTAAATAAATAGTAGTTATAAATAGTTATTGTTAAAAATGAGTTTTAACAACTTAACAATTTAATTACCATAAAGTTATTAATTTGGTCAGCTTATGATTTAACAAAATAATCTTATATGTCTTATATGAGTTATTGTTGGAAACAGTTGGGAAGTACGTTATATTTATAAACCTTATGGTTTGAGAATATTGGGTGTTAATACTGATGTTTAAAGGAGTATGGGAAATAAAGTTGATTGATTGCCCGACGGATGGGCTGTGGTGTAATTGATAAAGATATAATAATATTGTGATATTTGAGCAGGTAGATAGTCCAATTTTTAGGGGAGGTGCTGCCGAAATTTCGGTAGAACTTAGACTAATTTTAACTGATAACATAACAAATAAGCTTATTTAGATAATTTTTACAATTCGATACATAATAATTAAAGTGCTTTAACTACCATATCATTATCATTGTGTATTATTATTATTATTATTATTATTATTATTATTATTATTATTATTATTATTGTTGTTGTTGTTGTTATTTATTTTATCGTTGTCGTTATTGTTAATATTATTTATTTAATTATTTAATTGCATTTGAGAAAGAATTGTTTGATTAATTGTGCTGTGCATATATTGTGATTTGTTTGTGTGAAATTGGGATGAAGTGGGTCACCATGGGACTGTCAGACCGTACCGTTATATGGATCCTATATGATTACCGTTAGCCGGGTAAATGGGAGATCGGCGCCCCACGGTCGATAAGCATGGATCCTGATTATGAATGAATGAACATTGGAATACCCGTCAGCCGGGGAAAATGGGAGATCGGCGCCCCCGTGTGGACCTGATACCAATGGATTATAGAACCAAGGATGGACCTCTCGTCGTTGCGCACCTGATAGTCCTAGATCTAGATCGCAGCCGCGCAAGGTGGCCTCGCTGTTATGGAGCGCCTGATGATCTAGAATTGGATGGAAGACCACGGGTGCCTCCTGTTGGTATGGAAAAGAAAAGAGGAATGTAAAAACAATGCAGAGGACTAGTCGTGTGAGGATTTATAAGACCGGTCGGCGGTAGGGGGATTGGCTCCCTGGGTTGCACACGTTTGAGAAGGATGGGCCAGGTGAGAAGTAAAGGCTCATCAGGGGTTCGGGACGGCCACTGACTAAATTTCCAACGTGATTGTGATTAATGTAAGATGTTAATAATTGTGGAGTGCTGGTGAATATGCCCAATTTGTGTGGACCTGGCTTGCGGTGGAGCATATAACCTAGTCGGATGACTAGATTGATATATTTATGACATGTGTGAAATGCGTGGTGTTTGTGCAAATAAGTATTACTTCTTAGAAGGCTCAACATATCTTGTTTAAATTTTTAGGAAAGTAAGTTTCTCTTTAATTCAGTTAAAGTTATGTTTCCTTCGGCCCGCAGGGCTAGAAAGAAAAATTTCCCAGTTCCATAATTATTAAAAATTCATATGTTAATACCAACGAGTTGGGACATCCCTTCGAAAACGTTTTGGTCTTTTTATTTTTCTTACAAAATTTAGCCCAACTTTTCATTACTTGGGATGTCTCCATAAATATGAAATAGCTTTTCTAATTGGAGAAATAAAACATTCAAGAACTTTTGCAACATCTTGTACACATAAATTTAAAACATGACATGCACATCTAATATGAAAAAATTTTCCACCAATATTTGGTTCACAAATTGATTTAGGCAATATTAATTTAGTGTTGGTAGAGGCATTATCAAATGAAATTGAAAAAATGTTTTTGGTCAATTTATATTCATCTAAAATTGAAACAGCTATTCTATAAATATTATTTGTAGTATGTTATCATCAAAAACACGAAATGCAATATTTTTTTTTTTTAATTTTTCAATCATCATCAATCCAATGACAACATTTATAACTATATCAATCATCATCAATCCAATAACATGTAATAACTATATAAGAATGCATTTGTCAATTATCACAACAAATTGAAATAAAAATTCTAACTCTTTTTTTTCCTTTTTTATATAAATAAATAATAGTCTTTTTTACAGTATTTCTTGACACTCTTTTAGCATAATGATTTAAAGCTTTTTGACATGTAATACCCAAATAAGAATGCAATTGCCAATGATCACTCCAAATATCACAACAAATTGAAACACGAATTTTTATTTCAGAAAATAAAAGTTCTAACTCTTTTTTTGTTTTTTTTATATAAATAAATAATAGCCCGTCCTACCGTATTTCTTGGCCCTCTTTTAGCAGAAGGATTCAAAACTTTTTGACAATATCAATTAAACTCACTTTCTCACCAAAACTAAAACATAAATGTTCCACAGAAATCATTTTAGCTAATTCTTCTTTTTATACGATATTCCTCAATAATTGCAACTTATATCGAACATTTTGTTGCTTTTAATTTTCTTCGTGAAATGAATAACGAATATGTCAGAATTTTATATTGCTCGTCGAACAACTTGTGTGCCTTGCTCTACCTCTTATTGCAAGTTGTCTTCATTAAATTCGGATTCTTGAGTTATAATTTCTAAATGTTCATTTGGATATCCCTCAAGATCGAATTGGTCGGGAGTGAAATCGAATATGTTGTTCACAGGCATAGATGAATTTTGTGTTTCTCCATCCTTTCCTTTACTCTTAACGGAACTTGGGTTTCCTTTACTCGCCATTATAGGATAATAATATGTAACTTGAAAAGTTGAATAAAAAAAATTAGAGAGAATAACTAGAGATTGAGATTTGGAGAAATTAATTGACAATAATTTGGACAAATAATTGGAAATTGGACTTTGGAGAAGTTATTTTTGCAATATTTTGGACAATAATTTATAATGAAAATTGGAGAGATTGTAGAGTAGAGAATAATATAGAGTAGAGAGAATGGAGATAATTTTGTGTGAGGTGATTGTAAATGGAAAGGGGTATTTATAATAAATCCAAAAAATCAAATTTCCACAAACAGCCTTAAAACTAGCCATTATATAGCAATTTATAGTTGTTAGGAGGAATAATTTGGGGATTTCACAAGATAATTTGGAAAAGTAAAAACAAAAAGCCGATGGAACTGGGTGGAACCGCCGGTTCTAGCCGTTTGAAATAAAATTCAAAGTTTGTTTGGAACCGCTAATTCGATGGAAAAATCGCCGGTTCTGGATGATTCCAGCCAGTTCTTGGAACCGCCAGTTCATGGTTCCTTAAATGATGGAACCAGAACTGGATCGTAGACCACCAGTTCTAGTTCGTACCAGTTCCGTTTTCGTTCCCACGGGTTCCGAATCGATGGTTTTGATTTCGAAAATTGGGAGATGGCTAACCCTACTCTGAACCCTCTAGGATGTCGTACAATGAAATGCTTTTGTTTATAATTCTTTAAAGAGGAAATCTTTGATTGCTTGGAAAAGACATTGTCATTGTTCTTCACTTGAAGAAAGCAATGGTCTTCCTTAACTTGATTTTATAGATTATAGAGTTCCTACATCCCTCGAACAGTAAGGGTAGTCCCATTGCGGCGATCCAGTTCTATTATCCCACGCAAAAACCTCAACCCATTAGGATGGAGCTGGTTGATGGCAATCTCATAATCATTAAAGAAAGATTTTAAAGGTTTGGATAAAGGTAACTGAACCCCAGATCAAAAAGACTCCGCATATAACATCATAGAATCACTATCCAAAGGCTCGTTTACTCTGATATACTCCGAGGGCGAATCAATTTGTATTCAGGGGCAACATTGTACATGGAACGTACATCCAAGAGCTTGCCCTCGTCGATGTTTGAAGGGACATCAGCAATCTTAATATTTTCTTTCTGACCTTTCACCCCATCAGCTCTGGACTCAACAGCTTCAATACTCTCGTCCTCAGATGGATCAACCAAAACCTAAACATCTTCATCACTAGACGAACTCATGATCTCGCCAAAAACAAACAAGAAATAAAACAAAGATTACAAGACTTACTAAAGTAAAGAAAACTAGAGAGGAAATGCACTTCTAGAGAGAGACGCTCTGAAGATTGAAAATGCATGAGTAAAGGAAATGAGACAAAGAGATAGCTATATATAGAGAGGCGAGATACTGAAGAGTCACTTAGATTCAATGAAGTAACTCTTGAAGTATGTAACATATAAAATCATACGTACAATATTCTCTTTTGGACATAAATGACCAAACAATTAGGAGGACTACTAATAATACATAATAATAAAATAAAAACATAATTTATAAATATATGCATATATTGAAAGGTATTGGATTCCTAAACAATCTCTAACTAACAGTTAATATAAGATTTTCATTATCCTTATCCAAACATAATTATTCCTCTTCTAATATATATATATCCAATTAATTATAGCAAAAGAAATAATCCTCAATTTCTAAACAATTAATAATATTATCCACGATATAAATTACATGATGCATATAAATTACAAAATACTTTGTTTAAAATCATGATTGGTCTTTTAGTCTCTTTATAAATTTTAAAAAATGAAAGATTTTAATTAAATTCAAGTTATTTCTATTTAGAATTTTTTTTATTAATGTAGTGAGTATTATTAAAAAAAGAGAACCGAAGTCATGTATAGTCAAAATATTAAGTTCATACATTTAACCTCCAATAAATAAAAGAAAAATATTCACAAACTTATTAGGCAAGATTGTATTTGAAGTAGGAATGATGTATTATCTTTATATAGTTACATAAATATATGAAGAAACCCGTCAATTCATTATTAATGTTTTTGTAATAAACCCCCTAAAGTTAGTATATAACAATTACAAACTATTAATTACTTGATGAAGTGGGTCACCCTCACCCTACAACAATTAATTTCTTTATTAATGGCTCTAGAACGTCCATACATATCTTATCTGGAACCCTAATAGTTGCTATATAGCTCTTGAAAAGTTATAGAAAATTTCATCCACAAGACAGCTTCAGATATCTGCTTCACCTGTAATTGTTGACTCCAATGGGTAGCAAAGAAGAAGGAGGCTGTCATACAATACAAATTTGGGAGGCAAACAGAGATCATCTCAAACTAATGCACCAAAAACTCTCAAACCCACCAAAATTACTAGCCAAATCTGCTGCTAAGTCTTCTTGTTGCATTTTTAAGGTGCCTCAAAGCTTCGTAGACATAAATGGTAAGTCTTATCAACCTCATATTGTCTCAATAGGTCCTTACCATCACGGAGAGCCTCACCTTAGAATGATTGAAGAGCATAAGTGGAGATACTTAGGTTGTTTGCTTTCTAGAATCCAACTTAAAGGCCTTTACTTAGAAGACTTATTAAAAGCGGTAGAACCACTAGAAATTGCAGCAAGAGAA
Source organism: Jatropha curcas (assembly GCF_014843425.1). The sequence continues at coordinate 37,998 of NW_023590791.1, forward strand.
TGTTATTCAGAAACTATACAAATTGAGAAAGATGAATTTTTAGAAATGATGGTTCTTGATGGTTGTTTCATTATTGAACTTTTCAGAAAAGTTGGTGACGTGATAGAAGTTGACGATGATGACCCTATTTTCACAATGCAATGGATCATTGCTTTTTTTTACAGGGATTTATTAAGACTTGAAAATCAAATGCCCTTTTTTATTCTTGAAAAATTATTTGAATTATCAAGAATGCCTGAAGAAGAACAATCTTGCGTCTCTTTATCCACTCTTGCGTTAAATTTCTTTAATTATTTCTTACAAAGGCCAGATGGATCAATCACTAGGCATGCTAATCTCAAAGGAAGACACATTCTTGATTTAGTTCGATCAAGTTATATAGATTTCGAACGAAGTCAAGTAGAAAACAATAACCAAACACGAACCCATATCATTCAATGTGTATCAAAGCTTCGTCGTGCAGGAATTCTACTTACTCCAGGAAAGGCAGATAGCTTCTTGGTGGTGAAGTTTAACCATGGAGTTATAGAAATGCCTACAATAACTATTGACGATGCTATGAGTTCTTTTTTGTTTAACTGTGTAGCGTATGAGCAATGCCACAATGGAAGCTCCAAACACTTCACAACATATGCAACTTTCTTGGATTGCTTAGTAAATACAAACAAAGATGTTGGGTATTTATGTGATCACAATATTATTGAGAATTACTTTGGTACTGACGCAGAAGTTGCAAGATTCATCAATAATCTTGGCAAGGAAGTTGCATTTGATATTGATTTGTGCTATTTGGCTAAGTTGTTTAATGATGTTCACTTATATTACATGAATAGTTGGCATGTCCAATGGGCAGGATTCAAGTATACGTATTTTGATACTCCATGGTCTTTTATATCTGCTCTAGCTGCTCTCATTCTTCTGGTTTTAACTGTTACACAAACCTTCTATACCATTTATGCTACGTATAGAAATTAAATAAAATCTATTAGTTAGATTGTGTAGATTTGCTTGATATATTTTTTAGGAAAGTTGTTTATATATTTTTTTTAGGAAAGCTTTTATGTATATGAGTATGTTGTACTATTATATGGTTTTTTGTATTGGAAATTTATAAAATGTGATGAATGAAACAATTGAAACCAAATATTTTGATTTATTAAGCTCTTAATTATTTATTTGTGTTCATCATATATTGTAAATTCATGGAAAAACAACCCAGGTATAAAAAATCTAGAGATTTTATTATTTATCTTTCAAATCAATTAACAGATTAGTTGTTATTATAAATATGTACACCTTTTATAAAAATCAACTACAAGCAAAAAGATTAATATCATATTTTTTTACTTTTAGTTTCATTATTCAAAAAAATATGAATTCTTTCTTTTCATTAAAAGATCAACAAATTATGTTAGCTACTAATTAAAAGTAAAGTTCTACATTCGGTCAATATGAGTATTTGTAATTCTTGATATTATTATTAGTGAATGATATATATATATATATATATATATTTATTAGTGAATGATATATATATTATATTAATATATATATATATATATATAAAAGAATTTGAACGCATAATACCATATTTCTTGTTTGTTTTATGCACATTTAATTGAGTTGACAACATAAAATAGCTGTATATATTTAGTTCTATTTCACCAACCTTTCACCCAAGCTTTAGTTTGTTTGTTAGATATATATGCACGTGCTACCACACATTCGAGGAAAACCAAACATTCAAGAAGAGATTTTAGTAATGGGAAATTGACAGTTTGTTTTATTTTTCAGTTTCTTTTTGTATATATTAATGTAGTTATTATGGTAGTAGTAGATGATATCTAATTAATATTTCAGTTGTAATAAGTGAATGGTTAAATCATATATAAGAAAGGACATCTTAATTTCTAATTAATATTAAGAAATTTCCAATACTACGTAATAGAATATAAGGTAACGTAATTAAATGAATTTTTAATGTAAACTAGACTTACTAATATTAAATTTGGAGCGTTCAGAAAATAAAAATAGTGACATTAATATAAATAATTAAGGAACTAAAAACTTTGAGAGATTTTTAGTCAAATGCGAGTGGTTAAGCCGTATCAGCAATCCCTCCCGTTATGATGTGGTTACTCAGTTACCTCTATTTTTTGCGGAAATGGATTGAGCCACGTGTTAGAGCCTTACTCTTGCCTAAGGGCTAAACAAATATTTTAGCCAACTTTAGCATTCTTACCGATTTGAAATTTTCTCCCATTGCACCACCAAATTTGGGCGTGCATCACACGAAGCCCTTTTATGCATTCTTTGATGGACCGTATGGTATAAAGAAAAAAGCAGCGTGAGTGAACGGTTAACACTCTATTAACTACCAAAACAATTCCTTTTTCATATGGTACTCTTAGCTCATCCAAAAAATTAAAAACACTTGACAATAAATTGATTTTGAAATTTAATTATAAAATAAATATTTCAACTTATAAAATGTTTATATTAAAGACTGTAATTTATAAAATAAAATTGATTAGATATTTATTGGAGAAAATTATATTTTCAAAAGTTATATTAACTACACACTAATGAATATTTCGCATATAAAAACTCTAAAAATTGTTGTTGCTAGTGTAAAAAACCATATAATATTATCAAAATTAATAACTTTATGAGCAAATTAATCTTCCACAAAGCTTCAAATACAGTAAATTTTTTTGTGAAAAGAGATAGAACTTATGTATTCTACTACTTAATTGAATATAGATAGATATAGACAAAATCATAACTTATGTACATTTGTAATTATTTGAACATCAAGTAGTTCATCCAGTGACTTGCTGAAGAACCACACCAGTTCATATTTTACTAGATATTTTATTTTATTTTATTTTGGACTCAGCAAACCTGTTAAAAATATAAATTATAAAGCAAATATGGAAAAGAAACTATATATATAAAATATAAATTATAAAGGCAAAATATGGAAAGAAAACTATTTTATATATATAATATATATTATATACTCCAGAATTCAAACATATTTAGCACACGTTTTTAATACTAGACATATTCTATAAAACTTAAGTTTCAAAAAATATGTAAAACATTTTAATCATAGATATTCAACAAAAAAAAGTTCATCGAGAGATATCCCTCTAAACCACTTCCAAGCCTTGAACATTATATATATATATATATATATATACTCCATAATTCAAACATATTTAGCACACTTTTTTAATACTAGACATATTTATAACTAAGTTCAAATATGTAAACATTTTAATCATAGATATTCAACAAAAAAAAGTTCATCGAGAGATATCCCTCTAACCATCCAAGCCTTGAACATCATTTCTGTCTTCATTTGTCGTAGGATCAACATTGGAGCTAGAAGTAGGAGAATCTGAGGATGTTGGTGGCTGGCTCACTCTGATTTCCAAATGCCTATGAATTTGGGCAATCATATTTGTTTATTGCTGAAGCAATCTGTCAAATGCATTTTTTCATTCATTCAATGAATGAATAAACTCCATGGCATCCGACGAAGTCGATGAGGCACTAAATAAGCTGCCACTTATACCATAATGCAGGCAAAAGAGGGAAGCCTGGGAGCCAATGTCGTAGACTCTACGTTTATGTTTTCCTCCTGAAGCCTTCAAATAGAACTGGTACTCATCAATAGGAGTTTCTCCACCTTCAAGTTGCTGTGTGGATCGTGGTTCTTTGAGGTGTTGCATTGTCTCCTGCAAAGCAAGGGAGAAAAAAAAAAAAAAAGCACAACAACCATATATATGTTAATTTAGAATAAATGAAAATCTTAATAACTATTGTGAATATTAATGTCTAAAAAATGAAAGAAAAGTTACAAAAACATTCTCAGCGCGCTTGTCAATAAAGGTCTTCCTATCATCTTTTTTTGTAATGGTATGAGGAAACACATCACATGGCAGAGGAATTGATCCAGTCTTTACAGCCTATTAAGTTCAAAATAATGTCTAAATTAATAGCAGTTGGTAAACACTAAAATTGATTAATAAATTGAAGTTGAGAACATACCATACGTCTCGCATATTTGGCGTGGGAGATAAAGCCTCCGGTATGACGAGATAGACCAGATCCCTTACCACCCTTCTCAGTACACCGATTCTTTGAGAATTGTCTTGACATTGCAACATAATCTGGTGCTTTCCAATCCTCATTCCACTTCTTCCAAACATCATCTTGGACATAAGGGCTTTTTCCATGAGTTTAAGCTTATGAAGCATATCCCTATGCGTCTCACCTGCCTTTCTCTTCCATGCAATCTTTATAAGCTCATTCATCGCTTCATCCCATTGGAAGTGTTTCTATATATACAACATAACAACATAATAAAGTTTTAATCAAAATGAATAAAAACAAATAGTTTTGTATATTATTAAATAAAATTTCAGTAGAATTTCCTCTAAAAGTTAGACTTAACTCCCTTATTAGAAGTTCAAAATTCACAGCGTATTTCAAAATATTCTCATTAAGGTAATATCATCATATAATACATAAATTATTTCAAAATATGAACATTAATATTTTAATACTACTATCTATTATTACTTTGATTATTCTATTATTCTTCAATTATATATATGCTAAAATAGTAACTAACCTAAAACTCAATCCAATAGAACTGCTTTGTAGTTAAACTCATATTCTTCCAACTAGAGCCATCCTTATCAAGGTTCTCATGGAAAATGCTAGTGATAAGTTGTGATGTATCATAAGACGGCTCCATCCTGTTGCATAAGGCCATATATTCATACAAGTAGAGTATTACACACACACACACACAAATATATATATATGCAAAATGAAGTAATTAACCAAGTAATATAATAGATAAAATGTTATTGCCGAAGGTCATGAGTACTTACACGTCACCCACTAATCGAATGGTCTTTTTACTATATGGAGATGCAAAAGTGGTATTCATTATAACAATTGTTCCTTGAGAAGAAGATGGTCGTGTCGACACTTTCGATGAAGGTCTAGGAAGTGCCTCAAAGGGTACACATAGGGCTGGGGGTCGTGGAGCTGAACTATATGGCTCAGCGTGCGACTATAGTAGAGGACCCGATGCCTCAAGTTGAATTGAGGTATGATGTGTTTGAGGTTGTTGAGCCCCACTAGTTGGAATTTGTGAACCACGGCCTATAGAGCATGTGCTGCAGCCTGAATTATTAAGTCCTCTACCCGCAAAAGAGGATGAACCTCGAACATGAGTATTACTATCTCGACCGTTGCCTCTACCTATATTTCTATAAACTGCATTTATATTATATTTATCATTTGGTTACGTATATGTAAAATAATGAAAATGATTTATATAAATAACTAAAACAACTGGGAATTAATATGTCCATGTTACATTGTTCTAATAATGAAAATAATACAATATTAATGGAAATTTGACAAAGTTCATTCATTCTCAGGTTCATCTAATTCATCATCTTTAGAGTCTTCATCGTCTGATGTTAAATAGATATGTGGATCTTCTTCTTCTGCTTCATCCGCTACATTGATATCTATATAAGAACCATCAGGATCATTCAATACTCTAGGCAATTCATGTTCATTAACCTATAATGGTTGGGCATCCATATCATCTTCTTGAAATGCGGTGTCATGCACTTCATTAGGAGCTATAGAAGATTGAGTTAGTTCCACCACTGGTCTAGCTTTCAATTTAGTTACTGATAGCCAATCGCTCTTTTCTCTTCTTAATGATGGATAAGGAATGAAGTATACTTGTGCAGCTTGCATTGCTAGTACAAATGGTTCATACTTGTTAAATCTTCTTCTTTGATTTATATGCACCAGGTTATACCTTGCATGATTCCCACATTTGGTGTTGCATCAAACCATTCATAGTGGAACAATATTGTTCTCTTGATAGGTAATGCTGGATACTCCAATTCTAGAACTTCTAGCAACCTACCACAGTAATCATTTGACTTCTCACGATAGTTTGTACCCTTTATGCATACGCCACTATTCATAGTCATTTTGTTAGACCCACGAGCCTCTGTGTGGAATTTTTACCCATTGACAAAGTAGCCTGTATACACTTGCACTGTATATAGAGGGCCTTTTGCGAGGTCTTTGATGAATTAATTAGATACTGAGTTTTTCGGATTATGAACCTAACATGTAGGAAGTGGATTTTAGCGATAGTACTTTGTATCATATATGAACATAAAAGTCTTTAGGTACCACTCACATATAAGTTGAACCAATTAGGAAAGTCTTCCTCCAGTTTGGTATCTACCTCATTCTCAGTAATACGAGGCATTACTTTCCTTAGCTCTGCTAAATAGAAGCTTTAAAAGAAAAATAAATCTTAAGTGTAATGGCAATCACATTCTAATTAAACGAAGAAATACAAGATGACAATTGTGGTAATTATGGAATCAGTCAATGAATAGGGAAATTTCTCTATAGTTTAACAAGATATATAACTGAGTAGCATATCTTTCTTGATCTGTCAATCTTCTTTTTTTCTATTGACCTATTAGCTGACCAGGATGGGTGAATATAGATATATTTCCTTCCAGCTCTTCCTCCTCCATTGGTCCACCATCATCATTACGTGGTACTCTTCAATGCCTAGTGTCTACACGTGTCTTAAAGTAATACGCATAAAAGGATGATGCTTCTACAACTAGATATGCATTAGTAATTGACCCTTCCACTTTTGCTTTGTTCCGCACATTCTTTTTTATATATCCGTTGTACCTATGACATTCTAGATCAATGAATGACAATGGCTTTTTTTGAACTTGCCCTAACATTTAAATAATACAAATGCCTAATATTTTACCTTTCAAATTGATACATCCAACAGCATTGCACAGGGCTTGCTACTTGAGCTTCACAAGCAAGATGAATTGGTAGATGTTCCATTGAGTCGAAGAAGCCAGGAGGAAATATACGCTCAAGCTTATATAGAATGATTGGAATTTCCCCATGAAGACGTATCATATCTTCCTCTCACAAGACAGTACATGTTAGTTCTTTAAAAAAATTACTAACTTCTATTAATGCTTCCCAGACTTTGGCAGGCAACAACTCATGAAAAGCGATGGGTAACAACCTTTGCATGAAAATATGACAGTCATGACTTTTCATCCCAAATAACTTATGCTTGTTCATGTCAACACATCGCGCCATGTCTGACATATATCCATTTGGGAATGTAATTATTTTCACCCATTCATACAAAACTTATTTTCCAGGTTTATCTAATGTATAATAAGCTTTTGGATACTTTCCCGTTTGTGGGTTCATTTCGAACTCGGGTTGCAACATATATCTCTCATATCTTCTCTAGCCTTTACATTATCCTTTTTTTCCTCTCTATATTCATAATTGTATTGAACAAATTCTCAAAAAATTTCTTCTCAATATGCATCACATCAGGGTTGTGTCGAATTAAAAGGGTACTCCAATAGTGTAAGTCCCAGAAGATACTTCGTTTTCTCCAGCCACACTTCTTACTAATTACAGCATTGCCTACCTCAGAACCAAGCTTTATGACCTTCATAAGCCCCAATGCCTCTATTTTTTGAAGAATCTCTTCACCAGACTTCACTGATAATGCCATTTCTACGACTGCCCTATTCTTTATGAACTAGTATTTATTACTCCTCCATGAATGATTTGGAGGCAACAATTTTTACTGATTACCAAACCATGTTTGTTTGCCACCTTTAGGGAGAGTGAAAGCATTCGTGTACTCCATACAGTAAGGACAAGCCAGCCTTCTAGCTTTACTCTACCCCGATAGCATAGCAAGAGCCGAAAAATCACTTATTATCCAAAGTAAAGCCGATCACATGATAAAATTTTACTTTCTTGAAACATCATACGTTTCCACACCCATCTCCCCTAACTGTTTTAATTCTGCAACTGGTGGTTGTAAGAAAACATCTATTGTAAACTTAGGATTTTTCGGTCCAAGAACTATAATTGTAAGGAACATATAATCTGCCTTCATGCATATCCCAACGAGGAAGATTATATGGTGTCACTATAATGGGCCATGATGAATATTGTTGACCGGATTGACCAAACGGTTGAAATCCATCAGTGCATAACCCAAGCATAACACTTTGACTCTCAGAACCAAATGATGGGTCTTGGACGTTGAAGTGTTTCCATGCTTCAGCATCTAAGGGATGCCTTATAATGCAATCATCAGAATCATGCGCAACATGCCATCTTATATGCTTTGTCGTTGCCTCTGATGCGTGCAGTCATTGTAGCCTAGGAGTGAGAGGAAAATAATACATCTTTTTATAGGATTGTTCAACAAGTCAGCTAGTAGTATTGGTACCCATTCATTTATATCTTGGTTAAAGGCAAAACTTACATGCTCACAACTCACTGTCATCACCCCAATATATCATACAATTATTCTGCAACAATCAATCTTCTCAAGAGGAAGGCCTAAACCCTCAATCAACTCTTTAGTTCTGTAAAAATTTTGTAGCAGTATATTATCTTCTGGCGAAAGCTCCTTTACAAACTCCATAAAGTCATTAAAACACCTTCCTGAGAAATGATGTTCAGACTTCATGTACAACATACGGGCTACTGCAGATAACTTTGAATGATTCATGCATTATGGCCAGAGATTTTGATTTGCAGCTTTTAGTATATTAACATACAAACTGCATACATGGAGTAAAATGATTTGATCACTTTAAACACATTCCAAGGCAAAAGAAAACAAATTAAAATTCCAAAGATTTGTACATGTTTCATAATTAATTAAAACACTTTGTATTAATTAACTAATAAGATCATGGAATACTTAATAAAATAACAAAGATTTTAGACCCACCTAGAACCAACTATACTCTTTATATATATGACTTAGAAATCCATAACAAAGATTGGATTTAAATTCTTTTTAATGGAAAGTATAAAGGAACTAACCGAAAAGATTCCATGGACCACTTGTTAGTTGTTACCTCTGTTAGTGGTGGTGTGCCCACTCAACTGGGACTCACACAGTTTGAAAAGAAAAAAATAATAATAAAGAGAGAAAAACGTGTTATTTGAAAATGTCAAAAAGTTAGCAGAAGGTTGGCAACCAAGCATTACCTAAATGGAGAGTCGTGTGTAACTCACACACGACTCTCACATTACCTCTCCTATAAATAGGAGAGGAGTTGCCTCGTTTGATACATAGCCACAGATTAATTTTTATCTGATAACCTAAATACGTGTGTAACTCACACACGACTCTCAACATTCGTGTGTAACTCACACACGACTCTCACATTACCTCTCCTATAAATAGGAGAGGAGTTGCCTCGTTTGATACATAGCCACAGATTAATTTTTATCTGTGAAAAAAAGATTTGAGAGTATTTAGTGTTAAGAAAGGGATCTTAAAACTAAAGGTTTAGAAAAATAGTGAAGATTATTAGGATGTTTTTGGGAAACACTTGTGAGTGCCACTATTTTGTATTACTCTTTTTGTATGCCTACTATTTTTTAATAGTGGAAGAAATATTCGGAGTTGGTCCCGTGGACGTAGCCCTAAACAGTTGAGGATGAACCACGTAAATCTCTGTGTGTCATATTTTAATTTTCCACTGCTTAATTATTCTCGTATTTTTATTGCCGGTATCCTAACAAGTGGTATCAGAGCCGAAGGTTCCGGTAGATCCAGCCGATCAGATAACGGTACCGGATCCGTGGATATATTTTGAAAATAAATATACCACAACGAAGAGAAAATTACAACGAGTCCATTGGTGCTGTCCAACGACAGAGAATAAAACAGCGATACATTGGTGCTGTCCGCGTCGTAAGACCTTGCAGGCTTGGAATCGAACTTAGTGATGAATAGTATCTGAATTATGTAACGTCATCGCATGTTGATGGTGAAAGTTACTATTATGGTCAAAAGATACTAAGTTGATGAGACGCTTAACAAACTGTTCGACATATATTGTAATATTCACTATCGAGAGACTATTTTTGTACAGTTACACGTTCACTATGGCCTTGTATAACTATTAATCAGCAAAGTAGTTCATTTTTTTTTGTTACTAGTTTACATATCCCGGTACATCATCAAAAGTCCATGGAAGTCAAACGAGCAAAAATAAATACAATCTAAAATGGCGCAAATGTACATATATGAGAAATATAATATGAAGATCTCTTATAATGGTAACCAAAATGCATCTGCCCGTGTTTAGTTCAAGTAAATCAGAAGACAAGACTGATGAAGAATGGGCTTTCGAGCATGAGCAAGTTTGCGGCTATATTTGATAGTTTGTTGATGACAATGTGTACAACCACATATGTAACAAGACTCATGCCAGGACATTATGGGACAAACTTGAAGAGCTATATGCCTCAAAATTCGGCAACAACCAATTGTTCTATTATTTGACAAAGCTGATGAATTTCAAATACCAAGAAGGTACTTCTGTAGCAGATCACTTGAATGAAATGCAGGCGACTATTCATCAGCTGTCAAATATGGGTATAAAATTTGATGATAAAATCCTCGGCCTTATGGTGCTTTCCTCCTTACCAGAGTCTTGGGAGACTCTGAAGATATTAATTACAAACTCTACACCACATAGTGGAGTTAGCTGGGAATTTGTTAAAAATGCTGTTCTGAATGAAGAAATGAGACGTAAAGCACATAATTCTTCTTCATCTCAGTCAGACATTTTTTTAGCAGATGCTAAAAGAAATAACCAGCCCAGAGGGAGGAGCCAATCTAGAAGTTCAAGCACGGTAAATCAAACAATTGCCAATATTGTGTGTCCATCATTGGGAAGAAGGGCACATTAAAAGGTATTGCCTGGAAGTTCAAAGTGATTACGTAAATATCAAGGGCAAAGCAAAAAGAAGAAAATTGAGTGATGAAGCCAAGTTATAGCGATTCCCAAACTGTTTTCGATGAAGAACACTATCAATCTTGCAACTCATGAATAACTAGTTGGGTAATTATTAGTGGGATGCTTACACTTCATTCAACAATCGTAGCCAGTATAAAAAACTTTCACTCTACACACCAACAATTGGGTGCGTTAGATAGCAGCTGACAAACTTCGAAAATCCGTCGTAAATGGAGATAATTGCCCTAGAGACATACAATGGTTCGAAATTAATTTAAAAGATGTCGACGATGTAACTAGAGCATTTTAATAATTCTCGTTGGTCAGACCTTTGCTAAACATCCTTCCCGTCCATCCCGTAAACCCGAATGAACCGAATCGAGACGCTACAACTGGTTGACTTCTAATGTCCATGTCATGCTGATTATCATACACTATAGCACTGACTAACCTATCCATGCTGCTTGCTTTCTCATTAGTATGCTCACTCATATTACCACGACATTATACTGTGTCCAAAAGAAATGGGCCCTACTAATGCCCTGTACTCCAGATAAATACTGACAGAGAAATAAAATATCAAAATAGTCAGCTACCTGAAGGGACTGGATCTTCAAAAAGATGAACTGCAAAGCAGTTGTACAAAAAAGATAATTCTCTACGAGTCCAAGACACAAAAACACAGAGTAAACATCGCTGAGCAAATAAAGCTCAGTGGATATCTCAACTTATAAATAAACATGCAAGCACACATATCATTATACTTTCATGATATCAATGTATAAATAACATATAAGCACATATTGCATTAGCTTTTCAGTAGTTTACTTACTGTTCATTATGCTGTATGACTTATGAAATTTTTACATCATATAATTGAGAAATAATATAATCTCCGAACTGTATGGCTCCATAAGGTTACAGTGAAACCGAAGAAATAAGAAGAACTGTATGAATACTGTATGAAACTGGATGAATACTGGATGGCTGGGCTGATATGGCCCATATATAATCATATCCACTCAACGACCTGTAGCAACGGCCTGTAGCCGGAGTACCAAACTGTATGGAGCGCAGATCTGCTATCCTATGTCGCGGCATAGTCTTATCTACATGGTTTCTGCCTAACCTCCATGGAGCATATTATCGGTATTTCAAGAATACAAAACAAAAGCATATTCAATTCTTCATCAAATTCATAACCCATGTTGTTTACCTGTTTGCTGTCTCATTCTTTCATGCTTTAAGAGGATAGCATAGATAAATCGAAGTAAAAGCACACAAGTGATAATTTGCATGGAAATCTAATTGATGCACCCGTGAGGCAACTTGTACCAATCCTTAGATAACTTAATTTCTACTGGTCAGTTTAAGGAATTTATTGCTGTTAATTTAACTCAACTCAGAAGGTTCAAATTCAGTGGTAAATCTTAGGCTACATGAAGCTACATATACATCCCAACATCATTTCTAATGTAACCTTGAAATCTGACAGGGCAGCCTGCACATGTTTCACAAATTCTAAATCTGACCAAAGCACCATGCAGCATATAGTAATTCACAAATCTAGCATAACTCAATTCAAAAGTCAATTGAGTAATTAAAAATTCTATTGTTAAGCCAACACAACTAAAGTTACAACTTTCTCTATCACATCTCTGAATTACGTTGGTAAGGTCGCAAATAGAGCAATATTAGCCAACGCTAGTCCTGCCGCCAGTTTCCAGCCTGCATAGTTTGTACTATTGTGGTCATATCTCTCAATTTATACCTCCAATTTAGGTGATTCTATATTCTATGGTTAGATAACACATTAGGATACAAATGTTTCTTCTACCACATCTCTTAATTACGTTGGTAAGGTAGTCAAATATTGAGCTCAAGTAGCAACTGCCAGTCTGCCCAGCTATTGGTTTCTAGCCTGCACAGGCTATACTATTTTGGTCACAGCTCTCAATTTATAACTCCAATTTAGGTGATTATACATTCTATGGTTAGATAACACATTAGGCTACAAATGTTTCTTCTATTCTTCTACAACATCTCGTGAAGTTAGTTGGTAAAAGGTAGTCTAATACTATTTAACCTAATGCAGCAACCTCCAGCAGTTTCCAGACTGTTGAATTTCCCAAGCCTGCACATCTGTAACTATTGGGGCATTCATCTTCAATTCTATAATCAAATAGGTGATTCAAAAACTCATGGCACTATTAACATAAGAAACAATCACACTGCTTTCTACCACAATCCTTCGGCTTACTTCCTAATCAATTCGTTAAAATAAGTCAAAAAATCAGACGTGAGTTATGGTCAGGTTGTCCAGCAAACTTGTTCAGTCATGAGATTAATATCTTACTTCATCATTCAATTCATCCATGCATATCACATTTTACATACCTCTTAATCCACATCCCAAGTAATATATGATCTCATTCCAACTCACTTAACACCAGTATTCATGCGCAAAAAATGGTGAAAAAACTAAAAAGATATACAAACGTTCACAAACGAGCTTTAAAAAAGCTTCTTCTTAGCTTCCTTTTCCTCACTGCTTGAGCTCCCCTCCTCTATAAAAACATAAAACTCTTATAAATCATCTAAAATATTCTACAAAAGTATAACTTTAAAAAAGCCTAACTACTTGGATAGAGTTCTAGTGAATTAGTGTAACTCACATGAAATAATGTGGCAGAAACAGAAGGAGATGAAGAAAACGATGACAGAAGATAAGAGAAGATTTAAGATAAGACAGACGTTGAAGGAAGATGAAAGAAAAGAAGAAAAGCAAAACTGAAAAGGAATCTCGATAACTCCAATCTATCTCTTTAAATGTGTACGTACGCCATAATTACCAAAATAATACAAGCGCCTAGCATTTTTTACACACTGTTACATTTTAATTATAACCTCAATTACATTTAGCTGCCAAAAGTAAGTCCTACTCCCTTATCTTTTTGATCTTTAGTTTTAAATTGCAGTAAGTCCCACTTTTCTACTTATTAAGGATTACAATCCATTCTTACCCGGAGCCACCTTGAGTGAACTGGGCAAACCCAGTTTTTTGATTCAGTTGCCGACTCGAGCTCGACTCTAGCAAGCGACTCGACTGTCAGTAGAAAAAAATTCAACAGACTTGAGATGAGAATTCTCTGTAGCACCTTCAGCACAAAAGGCCAATGGACAGCTCCACAAGTGATTCCATGGTGATAGCGAATGGAAGAAAGACCCAAAGCTTGTAATGCATGCGAAGGCTCTCCGAGAACTGCTTTTATGTAGCAGAGATGAAGTAGTGCATTGTGGAATTATGCATATACGACTATGCCCATCGAAAATGAGTGAGAAACGAACTCACAATCTGTAAATCTAAACTAAAATGCTATCCTGGATTGGATAAAGTCCATTTAGAGAAATGTTCCTGAAAGTACTGGCTGGAAAAGCAGAAATAGACAGGCTTCAAACATTTCTCACCTTCAGAATAAGAATGTGTTTACAATAACTGGTACATCAGATCTAGTGACCTCTGACTGAGTTGTCAATCAATGGTGGAAATTCGATACTTCGTAACATTTTTATCGAGAAATGATCCATAGAATCTATAACAGGAAGACCTGTACATTTGAATCTTAAATCAAGTTAGATGTTTTAAACCAATTTCTAACCTTGGTTGAGGAAAAACAAGACAGGGACCAAAAGCTGAAGTGCATCAGAACAGAATATAATGGTGATAATACAGCAAGGATAAGTATGAGTCATTGGATATATCTCTGCACAAAGAGTATGGTATTTCAAGAACAATCAAAACAACAACTCCAAAGTAGACAGTTCCAGCAACTGAAATGGTTGCATGAGAGGATGAACAGAAACTTTGAGGAGAGAGTCAGATTTACTCTCACATAACAAAAGTGTCAAAGATTTGGTGAAGCTCTTTCTTAACAGCATTTCATACTTATAAATCGTTCACCAACTTGTTCCTCTAAAGTATATACTCAAGAAGAGAGTAGGTCAGACAAGATGTTTCCTATACCACTGCGGGTTTTGGTTGCAAGCATTTGAACAAATTCCTAAAGATGAAGGTCTAAACTTGATGTCAAAGACTCGACAATGTGTATTCATTGGCTATTAAGATAATGGCTATAGATTTTTTGATCCACTCCAGAAAAAGATGATAAGAAGTAGAGATGCTGTATTTGTTGAAAATTAGACTATTGAAGATGTTGAAAAGACTCAGAAGGAAGCTGCCGATAGATCTGAAGATGATTCAACAGATGTGCAAATGGTTCCTCCAACAACAGAACAAAGACAAGTTGGACATAAAGAAAATGTTCCACAAGAATAAGAGCCAGAGTTAGAAAATCCAGAAGTTCCTTATCAGAATAAACCAGAAGAAGATTTTGATGGTGTTCATGTTCAGCCACCAGCACTAGAAGGTTCTCAAACATTAAGAAGGTCTAGTAGAATCAGACAACCATCTACTAGATTTATCTACTTAGAATATTCAATGCGAACAAATGATATATAAGTTTTGAGTCGAGGCGTTCGTAGAAACTGAATGCTTTGAGAACAAGGAAAATGGAGGAAACACAAAGAACTAGATTGACAAGGCCATGACAAGATGAAATGAACATCCTTGCATGAGATGAAATGAAATCCTTGCATGAGAATAAAACATTTGAGCTGGTAAAGTTGCCCAAAGGCAAGAAAGCTTTGAAGAACAAGTGGGTGTTCAGGATCAAACAAGAAGAACACAGCTCCCAACCACGATTCAAAGGTAGATTGGTTGTGAAAGGATTCAATCAAAGAAAGGGTATTAATTTTGATGAAATCTTTTCACCAGTTATGAAAATGACATCCATTCGGATAGTGCTCGGAATGGCCGCAAGTTTTAACCTGGAAATCGAGCAAATGGATGTGAAGACTGCTTTTCTACATGGTGACTTGGAAGAAGAAATATACATGGAGCAGCCAGAGGGTTTCATCGAAAAAGAAAAAGAGAATTATGTATGTAAGTTGAAGAAATAGGAAAGAAGTAGAATCATGTCATGCCCGGGGACACAAGGTTCAAAAAAAGACTACGCCTCAGATCACTGTGTCTCGACGAATATTCATGATGAGATACAATATTCTCTTAACTACACTATCCGAGACCGAAGCTCTGATTGTTGTCAGCACCTGTCAGAATTAAGAGCTTGAAGAAACAGACAATACCGAAAAAAAGAAAATGAAAGACTTGGGACCACAAAGGCAAAAATCTGGCAATGAAGATTACAAAGAAATCAAGTCAAGAATAGATGTACACAAGAGAATACCCCAATAAAAAGGAGAATTCTAAAAAACCACAAACACAACACACAGCCAATAACACATAAGACTCAAACAACAAAAAAAAAAAGAGAAAAGAGAAAGAAATAGCCCAATGGTTGGTACACGACCAGATATTCTCATTCTCTCGAGTAGTGATCGGTGTGCTTCAAACTGGAAAAGGAAATTGGTGCATGAAGATGGATTTTAGTAATCCTTATACTTTGATCTTTTTGCTTCCTTCAAGTAAGTCCACTTCTTTTCATTATTTCAGTTACATCCCATTCTACCCCACTCTGGACTCTCATGGCTTGAACCGGGTTTTGGGTCAGCCCGACTCGACTCTAAGCAACGACTCGATGCAGTAGGATATCACAAATTACTATTTCAAACACAGAAAAATGGGGCGTTACAGTTGCTCTATCAACAATTGAGGCAGAATTTATAGCACTGACAGAAGAACAATACTTGATATTTTGCGATAGCCAGAGTGCGATTCATCTTGGGAAGAATTCCTCCTTTCATTCAAGATCAAAACATATTGATGTTAGATATCATTGGATCAGGGATGTACAGGAGATGAAGCAGTTACAGCTTGAGAAGATCCATACAGATGAAAATGGATCAGATATGTTAATGAAGATTCTTCCAAAAGACAAGTTTGAATATGAAATGTCGGTTACACTCAGGGGATGAGGAGATGTATGGCTAACGTCCCCACTAGGAGCGTCGCAGGGGGAAATTGTAGTGTGGTGTGCCACCAAGGGGACTCACACAGTTTTAAAAGAAAAAAAAAAAATAATAAGAGAGAAAAACGTGTATTTAAAATGTCAAGCAAAGTTGGCAAAGGTGCACCAACCATTACCTAAAATGAGAGCGTGTGTAAACCACACACGACTCGCACATTACCTCTCCTAAATTATAGAGAGCCAGTTGCGGTCATTCGATAAACATAGCAAATTAATTTTATCGTGAGAAAAGATTTGAGAGTAAGGTTAATTAACGAAGGGACTTAAAACTGAAGGGTTTTAGAAAATAGTGAAATATGGGTGTTTTGAGAAACAACTGTGATTGCCACTAATTGTATACCTCTTTCTTACGCCACTATTTAATAGTGAAAAAATATTCGGAGTTGGTCCCGTGGACGTAGCCCTAAACAGTTGAGGGTGAACCACGTAACTCTTGTGTGATCACATTTTAAATTTCCGCTGCTTAAATTAATCCGATTTATCCGGTATCCAACAACCTCTAGAAAAGAAAATACTACATTAAAGCATAAAATCTTGTTTTCCTGATTCACAATGTAATTTAATTTAATTTTAATTAGGGTTCAGATTTATTTCAAAAATAATTTTAGAACTACTGTGCTATTAATTAGGCATTACCAATTCTTTCTAACAAATACAACACAGAATACAACTAATATTCCACCAAGTCTCCATTCAACTATTAGGAACCTTAACAATTTACCAAAGCCTCTTGATGGTTATTAATAATAAGTTATTGTAAACTGTAACAAAGTCCTCTCCATGTGCCCAACCAGGTTATTATTTTGTTGCTTCCATTATTTTATTATTTCTCATTTACTTGAGCTAATCTTAGTAATTTTCTGATACTCTTAGCTAACCTGATAGTTGCATCAAATGTCATTCTTACATTTTTCCAGAGAAGTGCCCAGCGAAAATATCACATTAATTTATCACTTGGAAGTTAAGCCTTATGGATTTTCTGATTTATGCAGAAAATAGATTCTGTGTGCAAATTTGTCAATAAACAAAAATCTCATATGAGGCTAAACTTCACAAAAATGTTAATATGTTTTGTTCTAATTTATTCACAAATGATTTTTGACAGGCTTTTTCGCAAGTGTGCGAAATCATGACAAGTAATAAAGAATGAGTAGAGTATCGTTCCATAAGGATTGTATACTAATTACCAAAGTTTTGCAAACTTACTATTATTTAGACGACAATAAGGAGAATTATTTTAAAGAAAATCTAAATAAGTAAAAGAGAATAAAAAGAAATAAAGCGAGATAATTCAATGAAAAGAAACCAAGGATTAAAAGCTACTAGAGATTTTGATTTCACTTAATTCTATCCAATTTATTTTGTTAGTTTGATAATCAGTTTTAATTGTTCAAGTAGGAAAACAACCCTAAAATCACTAACAAGCTCTCCCGATGTATTGTTAGCTATTTTAACCCGGTCTAAATCATTAATTTAGATGGTGTGTTATGAATCATAACCGAATGTTCCATTACTTATGAAAGCCCAGATTATATAGCTTCCGCATCAAGTTATTATTCCTATGTAATTTATTACCTTTTTCATATCAAAAACCCTTCTCTCGATAGTGATTAATGAAATAAATCAATCCAGGAGAAAGACTATGTCTGGAAGCATTAAGTTCAATAATAAATTTTACTTTGAACAAAGAAAAGCAAATCTAATATTATAAATTGGAATTGAAATTAAGCTACATCAAATCCCTAGTATGAGAGTTTAGCTCGACATAGTATCCATTGAATTTGTAAATAATCCCATACAGAATAACAAACAAAAGAGAGTTTAGCATAAAAATTAGTCGACGATAAGCTTGAACGGCTTCCTTGAATCTTGATACAAATCTTCAGCACTTGAAGTCTTGAGAGAGAAAACTACGTAGAAATTAATAGAACAAAAGATGGAATATGAAAATCCACCAATCATGGATAGTCTCTCTCTTTATATAGACTTTCTAAAAATATCTTTGTGTTCCTTTAGGAAAGTGGATCTCCTGTTGAGTAAGAAATCTCCTTGAAGTAGAAAACTGTTTAGGCTTTGTATTTCTTTCCAATTAAGACTCTTTCAGCGTCTAAATAGGATTTAATTGATTGGTATGTCAGAAAAGTATCCCATGCGGGTCCATCCAAGCGGCACGAGCTAGAACTGACGTTCTCGGCCTAAGGTAAAATCTGGTCTTCAGCACGGCCATGCTGCCTAGCACGGTTTGGGCGTGAGGTGGTTGCAGCACGGGCCGTGCTTCGATGAGTACATGTGTGTTCTTTAGCATGGCTTGGGGATGCTAGCTTCTGAGTCTCTATTCAATTCTACGCAGCACGGGGTTGCTAGCTGACACACCTAGGGTGTGCTAGATTCTGAACCTAGGAACAGTCTTTTCTGTATTTTTGGCTGGTTTCCTATAAAAATGCTGTAAAATTTTCCAGGATTAAGTGAAAAGTGATTCAAGGAAGCTTTATACAAAAATATAAATAAAACTAAATAAAAACTAATTAAAGTAATAAAAATACTAAAAATCCTAATAAAAACTAATTAAAGTAATAAAAATACTAAAAATCCTAATAAAAACTATATTAAAAATACTATAAAAATAACACCTATCACTTTTTTTTTCTTTTTTTTCAATTGAATTTTATAGCTATATTTATCCCTCATTTATTTATCTTCCATTTGAATGTATCCCATCTGATTTTTTTTTTCTCAAGTATGTTTCTAATCCAAGAATTCAAGGACATTATCCCATTGTCTCAAGCATGCACTTAATCCAAAGGTGACTTAGTTATCTATCAGTATCAAGATTGATATCCAATCTAAGAGTCCTTTTATTTTCTTTAACCATGGTATAAGAAACAAAGAATTGGCATGTCAAAAGATTAAATGTAAAAGAAGTAAAGAAAATAAAGAAGATGTACATGCCATACAAACGAAAGACTGAAGAGCAGTCAATCCATTTTTCTCGAAAAAAAAAATCCTACCCCAAAAATAACTCAATACAAAAGATTCTTTCTATTTGGACCAGACATTATTCATTGTGATAATAGTTCCTGCAAAACCTGAGCTCACTAACCAAAGAAAGTGTTAATAAACAAAATAGAAGCCATTCATTTAAATAATACAAACTAAAAAGACACAACAACAACGAACACAGGCGAGTCTGGGGCCTCAAGAACAGAACAATGCTAAACAAGGAGTTGTTGAAAAGCAAAAGGAAGACTCTGCTGCTGCTTCAAATATCAAGAAGCTGGGGCCTCAAGAACAGAACAATGCTAAACAAGGAGTTGTTGAAAAGCAAAAGGAAGACTCTGCTGCTGCTTCAAATATCAAGAAGCCTTAATTTGCAGAAGCAGAACTATTAATCAAGATTTCAAAAGAGTACTAATCTCTAGAACAATACTAATCCAATCCAAATGAAACATTCATCTTGTCTAATCTCTAGAACTAGAAAAGCAGGACTAAACTAAATCAGCACATTCAATTAACAAATAACAACCAGTTGAAAATAAATTACCCAAAATCGGATACATCTTTGAAAACATTGAGAGACAAAAGTTACAATTACTAAATAAACAAAAAATAAGAAAATATATAAAGGTACTAAATATATAATGGTCTTTGAATTACATTTCATTAGAGGTGATCTAGTAAAGAATAATTGCACATACCATATCAAGCTTTAACAAAACAGTTAAAGTAGTTGAAAATGATAAAATTTAACACATATAAGAAGAAGAATACCAACATATAAGAAGAAGAATACCAAGATTGAAGCTGTACATGATGCTAGATCTGAAATGCAAATTCAATTCAAGCAATAGTAGATTTCTTCAACAAAAAATGAAAATAAAAGGAACGAATTGAGATTATGGCACTTAGAAAATAATCAACAAAAATAATAACCAAAAAGAAATTTTTAGATTACAGATATTGATTACAAAGCATGAAATTTTTCATGCTTTCCCAAAATCAAAAATTCCATTATAAATAAAAAAAGAGAGAACTTACAATTTAGGCAATAAAATCTCAAACTCTCTTCTTTCTCTTCCATTCTCTAGAAAATACCTAAAAGTGTAATAGCAGAAAAATTTTTGTTAAGAGAAACAAAGGTAGTTGATTAGTTTATCATCTCAAAATGCAAAAAATTAAAGACACTTACTATGCAAAAGAGGCCCTGTGAATACTCAAATTTTGACCTTGCTACAGTAACTTTGACTTTTCTACAGTGTCAATGCCGGACTGCAAACAGTCCGGTTTTGACCTTGCCCAGAACATAGTAACTTTATGACTTTCTACCCTACCTGGGCCGGCCGTAAGACTCGCCATGCCGTGTCAATCCCGGCCTGAGGCACTGCAAACAGTCCGGTTTAGCACGCGGACCGCTCACCCCGAGAGCGAAGGCCCATTCTCTGCGACATTTCACTAGAAGCACTATATCTCTGCCCCTAAGGTATGGTACTTTAACACCGCTGCCCGGAATTTCACCCGGAGGACGACAAGGAACCGGCTCCTCCGGAATATTTTGGCAGGCAACGCATCGGAACTCCCAATAAATAAGCCGTCTCCGCGCAGAGCACGACACAAGTCGTTGCGCCATCCATCCCGCACACTCTGACCGTGGCGCCCGGGACCCGCCACCAGAGGTCGACAAGGCGCCAGCCAGCCGGTCCTCCAAATCCTCGGCCGGCCAGCTGCCCGCTCCCCGACGCCTTTTGGCGGCACCACGCTCCGCAAATCGCCTTCTCTGTCCAGCCGGCCACCTGCCGCACGCCCCGCGTAGCCCCCGCGGCCAACCTTGCCCCGCGGGACATCTCATTCACCGCACTGAGACCGCGGCATGCCCGCCATCCTGTCGAGGCGGCCACCGCCCAGCCACCCTACCCGGCGGCCGGTCGGCAGCTGCCGCCCTAGCCCCGATTTTTGGCTATAAATAGCCACTTTACCTCTTTCACATTTTTTGGGCCACCGCTGCTTATCAGAGCCGCAAACCACCTGATCCTTCTACAGTCGACACGCTGTCTGGTTGACGGTACCGAATCCCTTCTCCCCATCCATCGCTCCGTTGCGTGATCTGTTCTTTACCGCTTTTGCGATTTAATTTAATTTTTATTAGTGATATCTTCAGACCGATTAAAATTAACAACATACAAATTACATAATATTTCCTAAGACGCACGGAGCAACCTGGAGTTAAGAAGCGGTCGCCCGGCAGCCGATATAATCAGCGCAATCTCTCCGTAAACGAAAACTCTGCCTATTAAATTTTAGGCATGTTCATGCATAAATTTTCTCTTCGCTACTCTTAATAATTCACAAGTTGCCATAAATGCATCCATGGTCATTTGTTTGCACTCCTAAACTACAACTTGCTGGAATTGTAAAAAACCAAACCTGATTACAGTGGCTTAGCCACGACCACCAGCCCGATTAATTAAATAATCGCGCCTCGGAGTAGTTAAGCTTAAATGCGCCGACTGGAGATGTGATGGTTCGGGCTAAAGGCCTAGGGTGTTACATTAGCCCGAATAGAGCGTAGCGGTTCGCGTTGTCAACCGACATCCGTGCCCTCCTGCGCGCGTCGTGTGATTCGCTTACCATCGAACTAAATCTGGGGTCGCGTGTGAATATAAGCGTGTCGGCTGAGTTATTAGAGTGTAAGTAGTGTGCCCCAGTCGTGTGACAAGAGATTGCTCTTAATCACACTCGCGGTCTTTACGCAACAAACTTGGCGATCTCAATACAGGTGTTTATGATGAGGATTCAGATCACAATTTTTGGCATACAAATCGCCTAAATCGACAGTTGTAGTGTTGGCTCAGTATGCCGTTAAGATAGTCAACACTGTGACCTTAGATGTCTGTACGAAATCGCGCGTATAGATGAACCATTTTGGCCAAGTACAAGCTTAAAAGTGTTATTACTTCCAACGGTAGGGTGGCGTGTGGGGGGGACTGTGTGTCGAGAGCCGACAAATCGGCCTTAAAAATTGAATGTGCTGCTGATGTCGGACAATGCGTATTTAATCAATCACTGTGTGTTGGCGACACATCAGATCCCTCCAAATCAGTGTGTCGCTTGGGGTGTTGGCAAGAGCGAGTAAGTGGGCCTATAATTCAGCAATCCTTTGGCTCAAAAGCTCGAAAATCAACCATTTTTTTTGGCCGACAATCGCCTAAAATTACACAGTGGTGTGTGAGAGGCAAACGTAATTGCTTAATATCAACACTTTTTCGCGTGTCGATCCTGTCAATTTCGAGATGTGCTAAATGTCTGCCCAAAGCCTTTAAAATCTAGATCAGAGACTCTTTCGTGTGGCGGAGTTAAATGTTCGGCATAAACAAGTGTCGCTTGATTTTGGGCTGTAAGAGCGTTAAAGATGCGACGTATCTGGATATTGAGCTGTAGCTAGAATCAGTGCCTGGTGGTCGACAACAAATCCATTTTCGTGCGCGAGATGGAATAAGCGCCGAACACTCGAATTGTGGTTGCAGAATAGCCCAAATCAACATCTTGTTGTTGTGCTGAAGAGAGCCTCGAGAGAAGAGTAAGGTCTTGTGCGATAATAAACGCCTAATCAAAATCGAATCGAACTTTGCAAAATGCTCTAAAACCAAAAATGCACAAAGCATACACACACCCAGATGCACTTAAGCCCATACCAGTTCCAAAGCTCCTCTTAAAGAGGCCTATCGAACTACGTTTGGATTGATCTTCCATGTCCAACCCCGGGAAGTACGTAGTAGGCGACGTTCGGGATTTCACACACGGAAGTACGTAGGCACGTTCGGGATTTAACCCCGAGCGGCAAGTTGAAATCACATAAACATTTCAATTGGTCCAATTACTTCATTCACCCTGCAAAACATTTCATCCATCGGTTAGTTCATCAGCATGATATGGTCTCGGGATCCATCTCGGGTTCGTAGATCGTGCCTTAAAACTTATTGAATGAGCCGAGCTTCGAGTAGTTCATCACGAGTGACTTGACACGTTTATATTAGTAAATTTATATTCTGAACCTAGTTGTGTATATGCATATGCAGCTAATAGCATGGGATGCTACAGATGGAGCAAATCTTTCAAGGTGGCGACTCATACATTCACGTGCATTTCTTCCTTTAGTCACATGCATTCACTATGCTATGATATTTGGGGGAGGGGTTCACAGGCCCAATGTTGATTTTCCAATTGCCGCAAACTCTCTTGTCCATTCCAAAGTTGCGGTCGACTCCCTACGGCCAAAACTCTCTGCTAGGAGCTAAAATGATGAACAAAAAGAGGGTTATGTTGGAAAGATGGTTATGTCTGACTGAAACCTAAGTTTTTTTTTTTTTTTACAAAATTTGAAGCCTCTTTTTTAATATAAGAATATAAATATTTTATTAAAACGATGTCGTTTTATTAACGATACATCTATTGTGACATCCTACTGAATCGAGTCGTTGCATAGAGTCGAGTTGAGTCGGGCTGAACCAAAACCCGGTTCGAGCCATTAGATGAACCAAAACCCGGTTCGAGCCATTAGAGTCTAGAGTGGGGTAGTATGGGATTGACAATCATAATGAAAAGAAGTGGACTTACTTGAATGAAGCAAAAAGATCAAAGTATAAAGGATTAGGACTTACTTGCACTAACATATAAAGTTTAGATATTAAATTGTAATCTATTGCAAATATAGGTACTATTTGGTAATTTTTCGCATAAAATCATTGCCATAGTTGAGCTTTCTCGGGACTTCCATTTCACTTTCCCATTTTCATCTTTATCTTCATCTCCTTCATCTCTTTTATTCACTTCTTTTATCCATCTTCTTCATCTTTATCTCAATCAATTTTAATGGTAGTCAAGCATTAAATTCCACTTCTAGTCTATCCAAGTAAGTAGAAGTTCTTCAATTTTATAATTTAGTCATTTAGTTATATTTTAGATTATTCATAAGAATTCTTATGTATAGGAGAGGTGAGCTCAAAGGTAAGCTCAAAGGTAGAAGAAAAAGGAAGCTAAGAAGAAGATTTCAAGCTTTTGAAGTGAAGGTTTGATATCTCTTTTAATTTAACAACTTTTCTTGCATAAGAACTTGTGTAGTGTGTTGAGAATGAGAAGAGATGTTGAATGTTGAGTGAGAAGACTGGAAATGGTGAGAAAACATGGGATGAAATGACTAAATGAAGTAGATATTGATTTCATGCTGAAACAGGATTGTTGGATAACTGAACAGTAACTTCACCTTGATTTTGACCCTATTTAATGATGGAATTAGAAGTGGTATAAAAGAGTTATTTGTTCCTCTATGTTTTAGCTGTCCGTGGGTTTTTGAATCACCTAAATCGGAGTTATAAATTGAGAGATATGGCAGAGATATGAACCAAAAGCAGTACAAACTGTGCATGCTGGGATAAATACTGACTTCGCCTCTGCGCATTTGTGCTGTAAATACCTCTCTGACTCTCTTCTTGTGTGCCTTCTCACGTGGCGAAGTTTTAATTGTCGCGCTCATCTCGCGACTAGTGTTTTGATGCCGTGTTTAGAACCGCTTTTCTATTGCAATCTGTTATTTCTTTTGCTCAAATTTTATTCCTACGAATCATGTTAAAACAAAAAGACAACATGAAGCCAAATTGTATCAAAAACCAAAATCACAATCATGCAAATTTGATGTGAAAACTTAACATGACAAAGTTTGGGCCCGCTTTGCGCAGTCTATCGAGCAGTATAGGTAATAGTATGGCTTTATGAATTTTTATGAAGCACGTTTTAAATGCTTTGTTTTTATTATTGACCATCCGCATACAAGTATGCTCCATTGAGGTTTAGGTAGGAACAACGCACGTAGATTAATGGCCTATGTCGCGACATAAGAGATATGACAGAGTTGTCCCCACTAATACAGTTTGGTACATACCAGCAACAGGACGCGTTGAGGTGATATTGATTATATATGGGCCATAGACAGATCCAAATCAGCTTACAGTATCATCCAGTTTCATTTGACAGTGTCTCTTCTCTTATCACTTTTGGTTTTCGACTAAACCGTACTGGATCCATTACAGTTGATAAATTGGACTAAACTTCTTATCACTTTGGTTTCACTATAACCTTATGGAGCCATACAGTTATATTGACTAAAAATTGCATAAGTCATACAGCATAATGAACAGCAAGTACAATAATGGAAGTATCCTGATATGTATGCTTATATGTTTATTTATACATATGTGTGTGTTTACATGTTTCTTTATACGTTGAGATATCCACTGAGTTTTATTTACTCAGCGAGTTACTTGTTTAACTCGTAGGTTTTGGAACTGGACCATAGAAAGTCATCTTACAACTGCTGCAGTTCCCATAGAGAGTCATCTTACAACTGCTGCAGTTCATCTCTGGAAGACCCAGTCTTCAGGGTAGCTACTCATTTCGATATTTTAGTTCTGTCTATACTTATCATGGCATGTACAGGGCACACAGTTCGGCCCATTTCATTTTGGACACTAGTATAATATCTTGTAAATATTAAGTACATATATATATTTTACTCATGTACAAAGCAACAGCATGATATATTATTCAGCATACATAAGGATATCAGCCTGTAAGGACATAAGTTCAACCAGCTTGTGGTGTCTCGGTTCGGTTCATTCGGGTTTATGGGTGAACCGGGAAGGGATGTTACATCTATAACTAATATTCTAGCTACAGATAATTCTATAGCTATTTATCTCACGCCAAAATATATTTTTACCTGTAGCTATATTGGTGCTATTTCGTGGCTACTGCAATGCGCAAAAAACAATTGCGAAATTTATCTACGAAATTTTTTTCCATAGCTAAATCGCTACAAAATAGGTTCAAAACTCTATAGCTAATTTTTTCATTTATTCTTTCTTTTTATTAGAATTTTTCTCTCTCTAAGCGTAGCCAATTGATAGCAAAATAGCTATGGAGTTGCGTTCATAGCAATATTCCATAGCAATATCAATATTTTTTGTAGTGTACAGACTATACATAAAACTAGATTATTGGTAGCTAATAGAGTTTGCTGATTTTTTAGCAAAATAAAAGAACTCATTGTGTTTTGAATAATGAAACTAAAATTAAAAAATATATATATAATATTACATCTTTCCACTTTGAGTTGATCTTGACAAAAGATATAAATCTTTATAGCAGCTCCTGGTCCATTAATTGATTTAGACGTCAAAATAATAACTTCTTTAGATCCTCTATAATTGAATTGTTTTTTCAAGAATTTGTAACATATAATGAATACAGATGAGTTTCGCTACTATGCATCAACAGTATCAATGGAGGAGCAGACCGCACTACCAGACTCCATTGATCAAAGATTCACACCTTCAAAATAAGATATAAAGTCTTCAATCAAATAAAATCAAATATCATAATTTTATTTACTAATAAACTCTCAAAACGAAGGGACTACCTCAAAAAGAATGAATAAAAAACTCCAATATGGAGACAAACCAACAGAAACAAAAACAAAACAAAAAAGATAGATCTGTTATAGGATAAACAGATCTGAATTTATTAAAGCAAAAGAAAGCGAAAAGAGAAAGTAAAAAGCAGTGTTTTGAGAACTGGACCGGTCAATAAACCGGTGAAGGTAGGGGTTCACTGAATTGGAAGGTTCAACCGAGTTGAATATGGTTCGACCAGATTTTTATCTATAATATTTTTAAATATATATATATATAAAAGAAAATTTAAAATATAGGATAAACAAAACTTTAATATCAAATAAAAAAAATTCTCAAATTTGGCTTTTATAAAAAGAATAAAAAAATTAGTAAATAATTTTAAATAAGAAGAATAAAATATGATTAAATTTAATACTAAAAATATCAATTAATTACAATAAAATATAATATTATTTTTCACATTTGGCTTAAAATATAATATTATTTTCCACAATAATATAATAGGACCTTGAATTTAGAAATAAAAAGGTCCAAAACTAAAAAATTAGTGGCCCAATTTTTAAGATGCTTAAATTTTAAAAAGGCCACAATTTGAGAAAAAACCTAGAAATTTGAATTGAACTGGTTTTTAACCGGTCTGGTTCACCAGCTTTTAGCCGGTTTTCATCCAATTTTCATCAATTTTTTTAAAGCTGTCTATTTTCCTATATAATCCGGATTGAACTACTATCCTATTTTCGTTTAACCGGGTCCAGTATGGTATTCAAAACCATGGTAAAAAGTATGAGGCAGGGGCTAACGCTGATAAACGACGGCAACTCCAAACTAAAAACTAGGGTTAGAAGTCTAGAGAGAATGAGAGTTAATTGGATTTTTTTGAACTACATTTGCCTAATAGGTAATAATTAAAACTTATTCGTTAGCATTTATTCCATAAATTACATTTTGAGTTTTTTTTTTTTTCTATTAACTGATTTTTTATATGATATGTAGTCCATTTTAATTTTTATTAAATAATTGCTAATAATTTTTTCAAATTAATTTATTTGAATGATATTTTTAAAATTATTTAAATGATAAAAATATTAAATATGATTAGAAAAATAATTAATGTTTTTTATTTATATATAAATTAATTATAGAAAACAATTTCCCCTTTAAATATATATATAATTTTTAATAGTTATTTTACATGTCCATATTAATAATTACCAAATTTTATCAAATAACTAAGCATTTAAATAATTACACGAATTAGAATAAATACATAAGTCTTAAACGGAAAATATCTACGCCATCATGGAAGGGCCGCCTTCTGAACTGAAAAATATCACGAGTAAATACGTGGTCATTTCAGGAACCACAAACAGAATTGAAGTAAAAAAAAATATATATATAAAAATACATAAGTCTTACAACGGAATATTCTACGCCGATCCATGGAAGGGGCCCCGCCTTTGAACTCGAAAGAATAATTCACGAGTCTTAAATTTACGTGGTTCATTTCACGCGAATAACCTCTCAACCAAAAAACAGAATTGAAGTAAAAAATAAATATATATATTATATATCAAAGAGTAATGGCAGCTTAGAATATATGAATATTATATAATATGAACTTTATATATATACATATAGTATTATATATATATATAATATATAGAGAAGTCTATTTAGATACAGCAAGCGTAATAATATTTAAAAATGCATGTGTAATGAGATCTTAGGAACAATTGCCAAGAAGAGAAAATACAAATTATAAGACAAATAAGTTGTTTTACCGTTTTTCAGATAATGTCCTTTATCAAAAAATATGCTAAAAAAAAATTAGTATCTTCTTTATCAAAATAATATCTATAAAAAAAAATTATATCTAGCATTAATATATTAATATAAATTTATTTTTTATTACAAAACAATTAATAAGTAATCTACATGCTTAAAAATATAAATAAATAATATATTACTATTAAATAAATAATTTAAAAAATATAAATTGAAATGTATAGATATGATAATTTTTAAGAGTAAAACATTCACACACCTAAAACACACTACACTAAATAAATTATACATTAATATTTCAAGCAAATATAGAATCATTTATAATAAATCATAAACATAAAATAAAACAAAAACTTCATTTGTTATTTCAATGACATAAAAATAAATTAGAAAACACTTCATTTTTAATTAGTAATTAAAAAAAAAAAAGAACCTTGATCGATTAGCTTGGTGTATGGAGTAGTCTCATATGTCAGGAGTTAGGTTGCACCGACACGCGACACGAGATACGAAAACGTATAAGATACGATAATTTTTAAAAAAGTACGACATGCACACACTTAGAACACACTACATAGAACAAGTAATACATTAGTATTTCAAATAAGTAAATAATCATTTGTAATAAATTATAAAAATAAAATAAAAAATTAATTTCTTATTCAAATGAAATAAAAAGAAATTAAAAAAAAACTTCATTTTTTATTGGTAATTAAAAAAAAAAAAACTTTGATTGATATGCTTGGTATATGGAGCAATTTTATATACCAGGAGCTAGATTATATGAACACGGAACACAAGATACGTGATATACATGATATGATAATTTTTAAATAAGTAGGACATCCACATGCTTAGGACATACTACACTAAATAAATAATATATTAATATTTCAAATAAATAAATAATCATTTATAATAAATCATAAACATAAAAACAAACTTTTTTTTTAGACAAAGAGCAATAAAAATAAGCTATTATTATTAATTTCAAATAAATAAATAATCATTTATATAAAATCATACACATTAATAAATAAATAATCATTTATAATAAATCATAAACATAAAAATAAAAAATACCTAATTTCTTATTTTAATATAATTAGTTAAATTCTCAAAATTATTATTACTATTGAAAATACATCAATAGATTATGTGCATTTTTTTATATAGGTCATACCATACATGTCTTTTGCTATTGTTAGTCAGGATACTTAAAAAAAGCATATTTTAGTTAAGGATGACAATTTTACTTGACCTAGCGGGTACCCGATCAGAACTAATCTGATTTTGGCGGATTTGAGTAGTGAATAAATGAGTTTGGGACAAGTTCAAATAATATTTTTACTACCCATATCGGATTTGGGTTGGATTCAAGGACTCGGGTACTTGCTACCCGTTACCTGTTTAATTAATATTTCAAAAATATTTAAAATAATTATTTTTCTAAAGAAAATTGTATATATATACACACACGCCTTTTTAATTATATTAATGCTATAATTATTTCTAAAGAAAATTGTATATATATACACACACGCCTTTTTAATTATATTAATGCTATAATTATATTTAATATTTATATTATATTTTTTAATTAAATCAAAATAATAATTTTTACTGTTTTTATTTTTGAAAAATAAAAAATATTTTTAATATAAACGGGTTTGGGTATTTAAACAGGTAATTATAATTTGGTTCTGGACGTGTTTGATTATTAAAGGTGAATTTCCAAACAGGTTTGGGTACCTAAATTTTTAATTAGGTATTTAAATAGGTCTGGATATTTATATTGCATTTTACAATCATTTTATTATATAATTTTATCATTTTTAAATGATATTATAAAAAATTATTTTATCTTTTAATGCATTTTATCCTAGAATTAACTTAAACATATTTTGAAAAATTGGTAAATTATATTTTAAGAAATTATCCTTTGAAATGATTTGATGTACGATTTTTTAAGTGAAAAGATAATTCATTTCAATTTCATTTTATTTTCAAATGAAAAAGATACTCGTATAATATTTCTTTTTTTTCTTAATATAATTATCAAATTAATTGGCTATATAATATTTTTTTGGTTACGAAGAAGTAAATACCTTGTTTCAATAAAAAAAAAAATTTTATTTTCATTGTTTTAGTTTATATGAGAGGCCATGAATTTGGTATACATAAATTTTTTTTCCACGGAGAAGTGTTGGAATACCTTGAGAAAAGAACATAAACCAGAAGAATCAGATCAACTGTAGCAAAGCAACACCCTGCATATCTAACAGAAGAAGATCCAACAGCAAATCAGGAAGAAAAATGAAAAAATTGCTGCCCCAAAGACGATTCTACTGCCAGATTAACAATAATCCTCCAATTTTTTTATTACTACCAATGCATTACGTAACCCTGGAATTTGGACTATGTCAAGACACTAAAGTCTACTGAAACAATAAACTTAGTCAAAGTCAAACACTAAACAGTTCATGTGCAGGCTATATATACCCACACGCATATGTGCATGCCACATTGTTCTAATTCAAACGTTGATAAAATCATTTCCTGCTCTATAACCATATTAATTCTTGCCAATTTACGCACAACAGATATTATTTTCTCTTAATTCATCAAGAATCATTTCATCAATATTCAAAGCCATCTTAGTTCTTACAACAACATGAGCTACCCGTACTACATGCCTGAGAACTCGTTTCTGGTGGCACCACCAATGGCGATACTAGTCGAGAAAAATGAAGAAGAAATTAGATATTCAAAGTTTGAGTTGACGGCTCCTGTAAATCTAATAAAAGATAAGGAGAAAATATTGAAGAAGAAGCAAAAATCAAGAAAACAAATCAGGGGTTTGAATGTTAGTTACAGCACACGGCAGCGGGGTCGACTTCATGGACCAGTGGAGGAGCTGAGGCATAAGATTCAACGATTCAAAATAAAGACAATACAAGTGGTAGGAGTGGTGAAGAAGGAAGACTTGCTGCACAATTAAACATGTGGATGACTTGTTATACATGTGGATGACTTGCTGCACAATTAAACATGTTTAAATTAATAATAATAATATTATTATTACAACTTGTTAGGCGCATTCATATTGACAAAAACTTGGTTTATAAAACCTGTTCAACTAGTATTAAATAGTAGTAATAGAAACGGAAAAAAATACTATATTTTTCGATTATTTAGACCTTCACAGTTAATATAAAATTATTATTTAATTCTTTACATTTATTATTTTTCGTCTAGAGGGTGAGTTTGATGCAGTTTGAAAAGGTTTTCAAAGCGAATCATAAATTGCAGTTTGAAGTTTTTCAAATCAAACCAAACTAAATTATAATAAAGTAATTTAGTGTTTGATTTGATCCCATAAAAATAATTTTGGCGTCAGTCAATAAATATAACGATATGTTTTCAGTAAATATAAAATGTAAATTTCTTTTATTTCATAGTTGCATTCATTAAAAGTATTCACTAAATAATTGATAAAAAAAATTCTAATTATTGAAATCAACTTGTCATGAAATTAGTAGAAAGTACTAGATAAGAAACTATAGATTGCAATGTTTTGATAGCTTTTAAGCAAATGATTTGATTTGGTTTTAAACGGTTTGATTAAAGAAAAACCAAAACATTGAACTTGCAGACACTCACACTCGTTTAATGTAGTACAAAAATACCTGATATTTGGACTATATCAACACAATATCGTCTATCTAAAACAATGAACTTAGTCAAAGTCTAAAAAGTCAAATAGTAAACAGTTCATATATAAGGTCATGTATAATGCATACAATGTTGTTCTAAATTCTAAAATTGAGAAACTCATTTCCTGCCTTATAATCCATATTAGTTCTTGCCAATTTGCCTACAAGAGATACTATTTTCTTTTAGTTACTCTACATTTACAAGTACATTTCATCAAGATTCTTCACTATTCATAGCCATCTTACAACAACATGAGTTACCTATACTACATGCCTGAAAACTGGTTTTGGTGGCTCCACCAATGGCGATAGTAGTTGAGGAAGAAGAATAAGAAGGAATTAGATACCCAAAGTTTCCATGGACGACTCTTGTGAATCTAATAAAAGATATGGAAAAAGTATTGAAGAATACTAAGAAATCGAAAAAACAAGTTACGGGTTTGAATGGTGGTTGGAGTACAGTCCGGGGGAGAGGTCGACTTCACGGACCGGTGGAGGAGCTGAGGCATAAGGTTCAAAGATTCAAGATAAAGACTATAAATTGGAAGGGGTGGTGAAGAAGGAAGGGTTGCTGCACGAGTAAACATGTGGACAGAACTTACACCTAACCTTCATTTTTCATATTTAACTGTACATCATGCTAATTCCTTTTCCTTTTTTTTTTTTTTTTTTTCGGAATGCTAATATGATCATGAACTAAATTTAACTAAATATTAACGAGAAAAGGAAATGTTAATGCAATTGCAACCCGAATGAAAAGGCTTTATTTTTTAATTTATTCTTTTAGGTTTTGGGCTGAAATATTATTCAGATAATTTTGTTTCATATTAAAAAAATGGATCCAAGATTAGGGGCAAGTAAAAATCGGTTATAGCTGAAAAACTTATCTAGTTTGGTTTTTTAATTCAATTATTTAGATATTCAGTACGGTATTGATTATGTAAAATGTGTCATTTTCGCTCAAAATTGAACGGATTTAGATCAAACTAAATAAATGAGTTTGGTTCAGTTTCAAATAAAATTGAGTATAGTTTCAATTTAAGAAAAAAGAAAAGTTCAGGCTTCGATTTTTACAATTCTGTTTAGTTTAAAATTGAACTGTTCGTTGTATGCACATGCACACATATATTGCCATGGATATTTCTGCACTTTTATTGAAAATAAAATTAATTTTATTTTGGAATTTATAGCTATGTCTTCTATAAGTGTTTTTCACGAATCAAGATCTTGCAAAGATTATCGGTTAAATTCACACTATATTTGTATAGAGATATATTTGAATAATTTGAACTTTTGTGATATTTAAACTTATTTTTTATTCTTAATTAATTTCCTGTTATTGAAAAATATATGCATTAGAGGAAAGACTCATTAGCACTCAAGTGCATACACATAGAAAATTTAATAATTATAATTGATGCAAATAAGAGTATGCTTGTTTTTTTTTTTTAAAAAAAAATTCATTAACAGTAATATTAAAAATTACAAATACTCATATAGACTAGATACAAAACTTTACTATTAGTAACTAACAAAGTTCGCCGATCTTTTAATAAACCAAAAGGATTCATATTCTTTTGAACAATAAAACTAAATTTTTTTTTAAAAAAAAACACTCCATCCATCCTATTTTATTTGCTTGTTATTTATTTTTTGAATGTTCCAAAATGTTTGCAAGGTTTCTAAATTTATATATATAAATAATTATTTTTCTCGTGATACCTTTTATGATTATTCATTAAATGAAGAACTTTTATCAATATCTTAATAAGTTAATGGTAAAAAAAGGCAAAATAACTTTTGTTGACTAAATTCTTAATATGTATGATTTGTCAAACTATGCAAATAAAATAAGACGGAGGGAGTATAATATTAGATCTTTTCATCTGGAGTTGATCTCGACAAGATATATAAATCTTCATAGCAGTAACTAGTTATTAGATTATTTAATAATCTATATGTGGCCCATATGATTAAAGGGCTGGTTCTAATTAAAGTGGCTCAAGATAATGGTTATTGAGCTTAATGGATAAGAACCAGTTAGAGTTTTGATATCCTTCCTCTGCTTTATAAAAGATGAAGGAATCAACAGCTTAGGGTTAAGAAAAGAAAAGAGAGTATGACGGCTACCTCAAACACATACAGTGATAGGTTGTTTGAAAGAGCGTGAAAAGAAAACTTATGTCTTGTTGATAATTCTTTGACCATTAAGAGAGCACTTACGGACAAAAGGTCAGAGTGAAGAAACACAGATCTAATATTACGATGAGAATCGAATTGCCGCAACGAGGTAATCCATAACATAGATCTGTTGTTATGGATCAAGGTATGCTTCCGCTTATTGTATATTCCTATCAAACAAATTCTATGAACAATGAATCTAGGCTATATTAAAGATTTTTTAACATGTGGTATCAGAGCCTGTACCTGTTCTAGATTTGTTTGATAGTGTTTTGTTTGGCTTAATTAATGATGGAATCTAGGCTATATTAAAGATTTTTTTAACATGTGGTATCAGAGCCTGTACCCTGTTCTAGATTTGTTTGATAGTGTTTGTTTGGCTTTAATTAATGAAAATTAATTTCGTATTGTGAAGTTGATTTATCTGGTATAAACGAAGCCAAAAATTATAGGAAATTTAAAACTGTTTGTTTATCTTTATGCTTTATAAAATTATTTCTGCTTATATTTATAAAAAAGGTAAACGGTTATGACATCTTATTGTGTTATGTGCGTTAAATGTTTTGAGATCTTAATTCAATCTCATAAAAGTTTTCGCACATATCAATGTTTAATGAATGGAAAACTTCTTAGTCACTAAAGTGGTCTTGTTCTGGATTATGCACTTTCAATTGTTCATGTTTGTGTGATGTCGTTAAATGACATGAAAGTTAAAATTGAAACAATTGAATCATTGATTTATATTTGTTAGGTACCCAAAGATTAGGACCATAATTATAATTAATGGGCATTAAAAATTAATGGCATTAAAGAGACTTATCATTGTACTAATTAATATGAATGTATATCCAAAGATAACATGCATATTGTATGGAGCATTATTGAATAGTTGAATAGAATAAAAAAAAAAAAGGTAACTGGATTCCAGAATGAAGCACGGGGGTGCTGTAATGAGCACGGGCGTGCTGTGGACTTCCAGAGAGAAGCACGAGGCATGTTGTAATGTAGCACGGGCGTGCCCTGACTTCCAGAGAGAAGCACGGGGCGTGCTATAATGTAGCACGGGCGTGCCCTCACTTCCAGAGAGAAGCACGGGGAGTGCTGTAATGAAGCACGGGCGTGCCCAGACTTCCAGAGAGAAGCACGAGGCGTGCTGTAGTGAAGCACGGGCATGCTTCTCTTTGACTTGTATAAAGGGTAGCAAGTTGCTCAACATCAATGAAAGTCTGTTAAAGTATTTTCTTCTTGGCATCATTATTTGTTAAAGCTATGTATTTAAGTATTACCCAAAGGTAATTTTAAATGCATTATTTAAGATTGTTATTTGTTTGAATCCATTTATGTTTACTCAAAGTATTAACGTATGAGTATATGTATAATGTTGCAGCTTCTTTTAACATGTTTGACCATGTTTGCTATGAGCGCACTAGGTTTGATGAGTTCAATGGATTTGAACTAATGCTGATTGGTATAAACAAATTCATTATCAATTAGGAGTTCTAGACTGAAATCTGGCCATTAGTCCTCTTGAAAAGCCAAACAGCCATTATAGAGGACCAGTACTGAAGCCGAAAACAAGTCCAATTATGAGGCTTCTGGGAGCGGTCTAAACAGGCTTGAGCTTGAACTTAATGAGCGATGGACAATGGCCCTAAAAAATGTTAAGCCATTCAATGCCCAAGAATAGACAATGCTAGAGATACATGGCCTGAAAATTAAGAAATACTCCAATCGGACATAATTGACAAGCTCCATCGTAGGACCTTGATGAGTGATGCTAACGACCAAAGAAAGCTTGATTGGGGTTCACAATCCATTCCTGATCATTGTGACAGGCAATGCATAATTTAGCAGGCCAAAAACTGAATCAATCGGGAATGGATGGATGTGAATCCTTTTTAGTTCAATTTATTATTAACTCACTTTCTTCTTTGAGTTTTGGTCAGTTCTAGGTAATTAAAACACCCTCAAGGAAAAATGGAACATTCAGGAAATTCAAGGCCATGTTGATGACAAGAGGAAGGGAGATTTAAAGAAATTTGAAGAAAAACACTCTATTCAATCTCACATTTCATAATGGCGTAGAGCAAGCAACAACAAATTCAGAGAAGAAAAAAGGGCAAGAAAAGGGACAAGTGCACCCAATGAAGCCGTTAATGAGGGCCAAATCCGTAAGGAAGTTGAAGTGCTACTTTGTAGAAGAATGGTCAACTTCAAGAATGATGTTCCTAAAAAGCGAAGATATTGGTTTGAAAAGAAAGGTATACCTTTATGTTTCAGTATTATTTGAATCAAATCTTATGAAGTGCCTAAAATAACCTGGTGTTAGATTCTGAGTTGCAACTACTCATGTGCCTCATATTTTCATTTTATTTTATTTTTTTTTTTTTTATACAGGGATTCCTTCGATCAACCCATAAACGAAACGGTAAAAGTTCTTATTACATGGGAAACAGGATATGAGAAACATAATGAAGGCACGAATAGAAGGAATTGGGACTTATAGATTGATCCTGGACACTGGTTGTTATTTGGATCTTGAAAAGTGTCTCTATGTTCCCGAATGTGCTAGAAATCTAGTTTCTGTAGGGAGGTTGGATTATGTTGGTTTCAGTTTTAAGATTTGTAATGGTACATTTTCATTAATACAAACTTAAGTACTATTATGGTTCTGGTACTTTGATTGATGGTTTGTATCGTTTTAATCTTGATGCTGAATTTATTGAATCCCTTTTTAATGTTGAACACAATATAGGTAATAAACGTAGTGCACATAATGAATGTTCTGCTTTCTTGTGGCATCAAAGGTTAGATCACATATCCAAAGAAAGGATTTTGAGGTTGTTAGTGAAAGGTGAAATCTTACCTTACCTCAATTGGACTTCACTGACTAGGATGTGTGTATAGATTGCATCAAACGTAAGCAAACTAAGCACACATTAAAGAATCCAGCCACAAGAAGCAGTAAATTGCTTGAACTTATACACACTGATATATGTGGCCCTTTTGATGTTCCCTCTTGGGGTGGTAAAAAATATTTTATTACCTTATCGATGATTTCTCACGGTACAGTTATGTATATTTACTGCATGAAAAGAATTAATCAGTGGATATCCTTGAGATATTCATTAATGAGGTAGAAACGTAGTTAAATAGAAAAGCTAAAGTGGTGAGATCTGATAGAGGTGGTGAATATTATGGTAAATTTTATGAAAATGGACAATGTCCAGGTCCATTTGCAAAGTTTTTTGAAAGTCATAGCATTTATGAGCAATACACAATGCTAGACACACCTCAACAGAATGGTGTAGCTGAAAGACAGAATCGTACTCTTATGAAAATGGTTAGGAGTATGCTAAATAATTGTACTGTACCTTTATCATTATGGATGCATGCATTAAAGACAGCTGCATATTTACTTAATAGGGTTCCTAGTACTGCTGCATACTTACTTAATAGGGTTCCTAGAAAATCAGTTCCTAAGACCCCTTATGAACTGTGGACGGGAAAGAAACCTAGTTTAAGACATCTTTATGTTTGGGGTTGCCCAGCAGAAGTCAGGATATATAATCCACATGAAAAGAAGCTTGATGCTAGAACGGTTAGTGGATTTTGCTTGATGCTAGAACGGTTAGTGGATTTTTCATAGGATATCCTGAAAAGTCAAAAGGTACAGATTTTATTGTCCTAACCATAGTACGAGAATTGTAGAGTCTGGTAATGCTCGATTTATTGAAAATGACCAAATTAGTGGGAGCAGTGAACCACGTAAATTGAATGTGCAAGAGATTCAGATTGAAAATCGAACTCAGGTGGATTTTCCGAATGTCTCTTCTTCGGTTGTTGTTCCACTTGTTGTATCACAGTTTAACAACATGGTTGAACAACAAAACAACATTCCGAACCACAAAATGACCATATAAATGATGAACCAGTAAATAATGAACAATTCACGAATGATCAAGTGGTTTCATAAGAAATAGCACTACGGAGGTCACGAAGGCAAAGAAGGCCAGCTATTTCTAGTGATTACGTGGTTTACTCACTTGAGCATAAATGTGAATTGAGCATTGATAAGGATCCAGTCTCTTTCTACATGAATGTGATAATTCTTGAAAAGTGGTTTAATGCATGAAGCGAGAAATGCAATTCAATTGATAATCCAAGTGTGAGGATTTAGTCAAGTTGCCTGACGGGTTTCAAACAGTTAGTTTTAAAATGGCTTTTTCAAGACCAAACGGGACTTTAAGGGCAACATTGAGAATATAAGGCCAGACATTTTGGCTAAAGATTTACACTCAGCAGGATGGCATTTGCATTATAAAGAGGGACCTTTCTCTAGTTTTCAAAAAGGGACTCTTTAAGAAATTATTTTTTGAACTTTCGGTGGCTCATTATGATCTAGAGCTTCACCAAATGGATTGTTAAAAACAGGCCTTTCTTAATGGTGGACTTAGAGGAGAAGTATATATGAACAACCGAGGGGAATTTGTGGTCACAGGAAAGGAAATTTGGTTGTGTAAAGTATAAAGAAAAGAAATCAATATTATGGACTAAAGCAAGCTTCCCAATCAATGTATCTTAGTTCATAATTACCATTCACTTCATATGATTTTATTAGAAAACCACTATTCTCGTCCATGTATTTATATGAAGGTCAGTAGGGAGCAGTTCATCATGTTAGTCCTATATTGTTGATGACATTCTTCTTGCGCGAAATGATGTTGGGTTGTTTGCATGATTGTAAAGGGTTTTCCTCTCTGAGAACTTTGAAATGAAAGATTGGGAGGAGGCATCCTTTATGATGGAATAAAAACAGTATTTATGTGATAGGTCACAAGAAAACTGTTAGGATTGTCTCAAGAGAGCTTACATATTAAGGTATTAGAGAGATCAAATGGAAAGAAAAAATGCTTCCCAGCCAGGAATAGTTCCAATTCAGAAAGGAGATAGGTTCAGCGAAATGCAAATGTCCTAAGCATTGATTTGTTGGAACGTTAAGAGATGGAGTCTATTCCATATGCGGTCAGTGGTGGGAGCTTAATGTATTGTTCAACATTTGTACTCGACTAGATATTAGTTTCGCCATAGGAATGTTAGGGCGATTATCAAAGTCCCGGGATGTTAGGGCGATATCAAAGTAATCCCGGGATGGACCATTGGAAAGCTGCAAAGAAAGTACTCAGGTATTTACAAGGCACTAAGGATCATATACTCACTTGTAGAAAGTCCAGCCATCTAGAAGTGGTGGGATACTCAGATTCAGACTATATCGGTTGTGTAGATTCTAGAAAGTCTACATTTGGCTACTTGTTTCTCCTAATTGGAGGAGCAGTATCATGGAAAAGTGGAAAGTAGTTTGTCATTGCTACTTCCATAATGGAGGCTGAATTTGTGACATACTTTGAGGCCACTGTTCATGCATTGTGGTTGCGGAACTTTGTCTCAAGTCTTGGCATTGTCGATAGTATAGCTAGACCGTTGAGAATTTACTGTATTTCCGCCAGCTGTCTTCTTCTCAAGAATGACAGGTACTCTAAGGTGCAAAGCACATGGATTTAAAGTACCTATCTGTGAAAGAAGAAGTGGCATTAAACACAAAGTGTCAATTTTGAGGCATATCGAATAACTTGAATCTGATGATAGAGGTATCCGCTAACTTAAAAGCTTACTGCCCAACATCTTCACTGCCTATGGTTTTGATAGAATGTGCATTATAGATTAAGTCTTGTTAGTATGAATGTTTAAATTGTATATTATATAATTATACAATATGGTGGCAATTTAAAGGATTGATTTTCAAATGTTTAATATTTTTTCTTGAGTCAGGTTCACTAACATCGAGTTGGTGTTTTCTTCTATTCATATTTACAGATGCATTGAGGAGTTATCAGGAGCTACTTGTTGAATAGTCGCAGAAACTACCTAATTCTACTTAATGGTTGATCTTTTAATTTTTTTAAAATTTTTTTTACTTGACTAAGAAATTGGTAAGGCTATAAAACCCATATTTTTGAGATTACTATTTCTTTCCCTTTTATAATTTTGCCATAACTAAAGGTTTATCTTCGAGCATATGTTCTATGCGTTATTTATATTGTGAGTTTAGAACAGATTAAAACTTGCATGACTAAAGTTATTTTTGTTTCAATTACCTTTTTATTTACATCACTATCTTGAGCAATTTTATAAGGTGCACAAAATAATTTTCATTGTCTTGATATTTTAATTTACTAATTGTTTTAGGGAGGAAAATCACTTTTTTGGGTTTGTTCATTTTACTATCCATTCAGGTCTTCTATCTCTAATTGTTATAGGGTTAAAATCTTTTTTTCAGATGTATTTTTTTCTTTTAATTAATTTATACCAATCAAAGAAATTATTTTAGTTTGTTATTTATTTTATATTCTTAAATATTCATATTTGTAAATCTTCAAAAGTGTAAAGTTTTAATATCCTTTTTCATTTTAAGTAAATTTTAGTTTTTGATATTTCTTTATTAAACTTTTCTCAATATCTATTTTACGAAGAACATGTAATTTCTCTGTTATATATCAACTAACTTTACTTCAGTGATAGCTGAAGCTGTTGGTTGATTCAGGTGAGTTTGACTAAGGTTGACTGTTGATTTACATAATTATCTACAGGATTATGAAACTGCCTGGTGGTATAATAGTATTACTTAATCAACACCTTTCATTTTACTTGGAATGTCATGAAGTGAATATCTTGCGTTTTACTATGTTTGAATACTTGGTTTAGATTTCATTATCCTTTGTTTTCGCATAATCACAGAAGGTTGGAGGAAACTAGGTTTATCATTTTCAGTCTGTTTGTAACAGAGGAAGGATGACCCTGTATACCTCAATACTTTGAACGGCGATTAATTTTAACAGTTACTTTTACCATCTTCAAATTGTTCAATTTTTTGCAAAATTGACATTTGGTTTTATTTGATCAATAACGGGCAGGGAGGTACACCCCCTCTAAAAATCCATTTCATTCTGAAAAGTGTTATAATCTTTCCATTTGAGATGGTTTAGGAATTACCTGTGTTTGTTTTATCAAGTCTGTTTGAAGAATTCTTGTTTCAACCCAAAATTTTAGGTTGTAATTTATATTTTTAGCTACCAAAAGCTGGAATTCATTTGCCTTATAATGAATTTTATAAATATAAAGCTATAGGAATTGATCCTTCTTCATTTATTAATTATGAGTTTTAGTTCCAAAACTATACTTTCTAGGAATATTTAAATCATTTAATGAGACAGTCATGATCTGGAATAGACCTCAAAGGAGATTGGTCCTTCACTATAAGCTAGTCTCAACTTGATCCTAATAAAGAATCTTGAAAAATTTAAAAATCAGGGCAGTCTTCTTACTTACTGCAAGAATACTAGATTTTTAATCCTTCTCTGGTTAAAGGTTTTATTCCAACTTGAAATTAATCCTTATGATATATTATATATTTTTTACTTTTATGATGTTGAAAAGTTTTTAGAAGACAAAAGAAGTTATACGTTCAAAAAGGTTTACTTATTGAAAAATCTCTTTCTTCCAGTTTTAATAACATAATCAGTTTTAAAATAAATTAAATTTAAGAAATATTTTATTAAAATTTGTTCTTTATCAACTTTAGGTAATTCCCATTCATCAATAGCTTTACTAAAATCTTGTAAAAATTAATTTCATTTCTATTTATCTACCCTTTTAATTTCTGAGTTAATCTGAGTCTTCAGATTTATTCTACTAGCCGACCTAACACAACAAAGGGATTCCATTTTATTATATATCAAAAGCTTTAATGACTAACCTTGGTCTTATACCCTCCTGGTTATACCCTTTCGATGCCAACTCACATGGGTCTTACATGGGTCTTACTCACGGGTTCAGTAGGAACGGGTTCAGTAGGCAAAGTCAAAACCGCTTAGGATATATACTAAAATGAAGTCTTTATTTATGTATTCAGATTGTAGATCTAAATCCTGTGGCTCTGATACCAACAAAAAGGACCGCAACTTAAAGTATTAAGGCACTGACCGCGGCTTATTTGGTAGCATAAAATGGATCCTTTGTTATATAAATCTACTAGTAATAATAAAATGAATGTTTCTACAGATACTAATAGGATAATTCATAATAATGAATTAAATTTTCAAAATACTGATAAAGCTATTGATGATGAAAAACATTTTCAAATGAATAAAAAACATATTTCTAAAATGAAAAAAGAACATATTAAAACATCATAAAATTTCTTAAACCAAGAAAAAATTAAAACAGATTTTATAAAAGAAAATTACACAAACCTTTAAATTTAATAAAATTAAATGAGGATCATAAAATCACATAAAATGATGAATTAAAAGAAGGAATATTTCACTTATAGATTAAAAAATCACATGGTTTATCATTCAGAATATTTCAATTATAGATTAAAAAATCATACTGGTATATCATTCTTTGATTGGTATACATTAATTAAAGATAATAAAGATAATAAACGTTTAAAGTCAAGTCGTAAAAGAACTAAAAAACCTGATTTTAAAGAGATAATCTGTAAATCTAAGTCTAAAAATGAATTAGTTCGTCTATTAAAAGATTCACTAAGTAAACTTGAGGTTCAATCTAACACTACTCAACCAGTAGCTATGAACATTCCTCAAACCTCTAATAGTCAAACAGCCAATCCTAAAATCAATAAACTTGACTATAAAACTATAGTATGTTTTTTGTGTATGTTTTTTGTGTGGTAAGATAGGCCATACATCCAAGTTTTGTAAATTGAATCCCACATTTCGTCAATTTTTGAAAGAAAAATCTAAACGAAAGAAATCAAATAAAATTAAAAATTCAATTTGTTATAACTGTGGTGTTCAAGGCCATCAGTCAAAATTTTGTCGATTACAAAATAAATTAAACACAGATTCTAAACCAATAATAAAAGAACAATTAAGTAAAATTGAAGTTCCTAGTACTTCTCAAGAATCAAGGAACATAAATATGATAGAAGAAAACACCAACTCTAATGTTAGTGAATTGAAACAGCTTAATAAAAAAAAATTTTCTAAAACCTTACAAATTTACTAAAAATGAAAAAGATATTAAAAAACTTATTACTTTTGAAGAATTAAATTATAGAATATTTAAGAATATAACACTAAATTAACCAAAACCAAAATGAGATAAAATTCTTTGACT
This sequence comes from Jatropha curcas, assembly GCF_014843425.1. Next base: position 82,295 of record NW_023590791.1, read on the forward strand.
GGTTTAAATCAATTAAAGAGAATCAATCTGATAAAAGTTTAATAACTCGTAACGATAAACCAATTGTAAAGGAAAATATACAAGAACAAATTCTTTTGACACCTTTTCAGTCCAGTCAAACAGAATTGGTAACTATATTAAAAGATATATATATAGCTGTATGTATGTATTAAGTTATACCAATAAAATAAAATTCTTTGATTGGTATAACTTAGTTAAAGAAAGTAAAACTGAATATGTAAAAGGTAACAATACAATTAAATCTTTCCATATTTCTCAGTCAAGTAAAAACGATTTGGTAAATTCATTAAAAGAACAATTAAGTAAAATTGAGGTTCCTGGTCCTTCTCAAGCATCAAGGAACATAAATATGATAGAAGAAAACACCAACTCTGATGTTAGTGAATCTAACTCAGGAGATATTAAAAAGTTTCAACTACACCATATAAACCATCATGCAATTGTAAATAGAGCTCCAGATTTAGGAATCATTGATAAACCTAATTCGTTGTCTCAATTTAAATATAATGCTTCAACAATCTATGAATGGAACATCGATGGTTTAAGCGAATATAATATATTAAGTATTTTGCACCAAATGACAATGTCTGCAAATGCTTATAAAACTCAGTCAACTATTTCTGATAAAGCATAAGCCATAGCAGAAATCCTTTCCATTGCGCGGATTTACTGGACAATTAAAAGGTTGAACTTAAAGGTTGGTGGGATTATCACCTAACTGACCAACAACATGAAGAAATTTTAAATAAAATTCAAATCAATGATTAAATGATGATAGTGAACCTGTATATGATGAGAATGGTGATGTAATTCAGGATGCTGTGTCATCTTTAATTCTCACTATTTCATTACATTTTATAGGAGATCCATCTCACTTATAAGATAAAAATGGTGAATTATTAAGTAATCTTAAATGTCGAAAATTAAGTGATTTTCAAAATTAAGTGATTTTCAAGATGATTTTCAAGAATATAAAACCACTTTCCTTACAAGATTAATGTTAAGGGAAGATTCAAATCAAGCTTTTTGGAAAGAGAAGTTCTTAGCTGGACTACCTTTCTATTTAGGCGAGAAAATTAGAAATTCTATAAAACAACAGTTTGGTAATCCAATACCTTATGATAAATTGACTTATGGTCAGTTAAATAGTATCATTCAAAAGGAAGGATTACAAATCTGTCATGATTTAAAGATTCAAATAAATTTAAAATCTGAAATACGTAAAACTCAACAAGGATTAGGATCCTTTTGTAACCAGTTTGATTATGGCATGACTTCTACCAAACCTTGTAGTAATCAGTGTTCTATATCAAATTTATCTTCATCTAAAAATTCTTATAAAAATATAACTTGTTATATTTGTGGTAAACCAGGACATACGTCCAACGTTTGTAAAAGAAAACCTTCAGATAAATCTGAAACTCCTAAAAAGAAACAACCACATAAATCTTCAGGTAAAACTTCTTTTAAAGATTTAAAGATTTAACTTGTTTTCATTGTGGTAACAATGGTCATACTTCTAAATTTTGTCGATTTAACAAAAAATTAAATGCATTAAAATTAGATAAAGAAATATTAATAAAAATTCATAAATTATATCTTGATTCAGACACTTCAGACTCTGAGTTTATAGAATCTGATAAACTATGGTGAAATAAGGTTTCACCTGCCTTTTACTCAGATGAGGACGATGTGTCCTTCTTTTTCTTTTGCTTTACTTTGCTTTTTTGCTTTAATTTTTCATCAATAAACAAAGTACAACCTATAGACATAGGTTGTACAACCTATAGATCGGCATACAACCTCATTCAATTGGTTGTGATTAAAACCCGCCCTTTCTATTTCTTTTGTTGGGGATAGTAATGGTGAAAATAAAAATGGAAGCAGGGATACATGTTCTCTCAACCTCTAAACTCCTCTTAAACACTTCCCCTGCATAGTAAATCATTAACAGGACTTCGTAAAGGACTGACAAGGCATAACCTCTTCTTCCACAGAAGAGTCAGGTAAAAGCGATCATACCCGATCATGGTATGGCTATCATGGTATGGCATATTCGTCTCAAACGGTATATATTAGCAAGCAAGAATTATCAAATCCGTTAATGGCTGTGGATTTGCCAAAAATCCAATATATTGATTATTTACTTGTTTGCTCAGGCTATATGTAAAGACATTGTTTGATTAAATTGTTTAATATCACTATTTTAAAACCCATACTCAAAAAAACCAGGCTGGCTTTCTTTTTGCCCTGAGTATATTATAGGTATATTAGCAAGCCCATATAATAGGCCCATATAAAGAAAAAGATAAAATTATATTATCATCATCACCTTCACCTTCACATGGCGATAGTGCAGTTCATGATGATATTCCATTATTAAAGTCAAAAGATAAAAGATAAATCAAAGAAAAGAAATGTGAAGATAAAAAAAAAAAAAAAAAAAAAATGAAGAAAATGGTTGAAGATAAAACAGAAAAAAGTAAAAAGGAAGGACAACTCATCGTCTCTCATCTTCTTGTAAAAAGCGCAGAAGGAACCTTATTCCTTCAATTTGATCTTCATAAAATCCCAACGATACTTATCTCCAACTAAACAAGTGGCAGACCACAGACTATTCCAATCACAGTAGAGATTCAGTGGCAGACAACCGCAATGTTCATCCACAGTAAAGAATTTTTTAGACAAGTCACTATTCATCAACAGTAAAAAGTAAATAGTAAAGATTCTTTCTTTTGTTATTTAAAGAGAGCCTCTCCTCTTTGTGAAGGTATTGTCCAAATATTGTCAAAATATAGGCAATCCTAAGCCCAAAAGCTTAGTTAGTAAACCTCTCTCCTCTCCTTCCAACGTTCATTGTAAGGATTCAAGGTTAGAGATTCTTTAACCTTTGTAAGTCTAATGTTTTAAATTTTGTATATGTCTTTCAATTTTGTAAATCAAATTTAAAATCAAATTTAATCTTTGTAATTAAATAAAGTTTTATATTTTGTTTATAAATTGCTACTTCTTAAAGCCCTGTTAAAGGCTTCATTCTCTTCTCCCTCCTCACTCTGACTTAATTCTGGAGATCCCAGGTTAAGGTTGCAGGAACCCTAAACCATATCAAATTTATTTGTGATTTGTATGTTGTATATAAGTATGCTCTGTGGATGCAACTTAGTCTGATCTTCCACATCAGAAATAAACTATTTGTTTATGTTTGTTCGATTTAAACAGTAACTGTTTGTTCATATTAAAACGATAAACAGTAACTATTTCTTAAAAGGAATCTAAACAGTACTTGTTTAAGTATTGATATATAGGCTGGAAATGTTTTAAGTAATCTGATATATAAGGCAAAGTATTGATATATAGGCTGGAAACCCAGAGGTGCGGGCTACTGGTCCAAAGGACTATTTAAATAGTTATCCTCTTGGTATAACAACGCCACGTATCATACTTAATTAGTATGTTAATTCTGAGGTAAATGAATTTTATAAGTGTTCATATAAATCCATTAAATCATAATATTCTAATATTTGCATCTGTGTTTATACTGTGTATTCATAAACATTTACTATTCATAAACTATTTCGATTAAATCGATTTATTGTTTGTAAAGACTTCCGCATGTATCTGTATATATATATACATATGGTTATTTTGTTCACATTATTGTGACACTTGGGAATTCAATTAAAGATGTGTTTTTGCTTATTTATGTGTTATCCACATGCTTCATTTATGTGTTATCCACATTATCGTTGTAACATAATGGTTTCAGTGAGATAACAATAACATTTTGAATTTGTTGACAATGTATTGTTTATTGACATAAGTTTCTCCATATAATTTATGAATTGTGGTGGTCTGTGAATATTATGGAAGGAACATGGTCGATTAATGAAACTTGTGACCGCCATCAAACATCCGATCATTTTCTAATTCTAATCTAAACGAAAACATTATAAATTCAAGAACTGAAACATGGGCCAAGTGTGGAGATTATTAGCATTATTTAATAATCTATCCATGTGGCCCATGTGATTAAAGGGTTGGTTTGCTAATTACACGGTGGCCCAAGATGCATGGTTTAATTGGCGCTTTACATGGATAAGGACTAGTTAGGGTTTTTATTACCTTCCTCTACCTTCATAAACAGATGAAGGAATCACGCTTAAGGGGGTTAAGAAAAGAAAACGAGAGTGTGACCGGCTACGTCAAACACATACGCATGATAGGTTGTTTGAGAGAGCATGAAAAGAAAAATGATAGGTTGTTTGAGAGAGCATGAAAAGAAAACTTCCATGCTGTTGATAATGCTCTGACCATTAAGAGAGCACTTACGGACAAAAGGTCAGAGTGAAGAAACACAGATCTAATATTACGGTGAGAATTGAATTGCTGCAACGAGGTAATCCATAATATAGATCTGCTATTATGGATCAAGGTACGCTTCCGCTTATTGTATATTCCTATCAAACAAATTCTATGAACAGTAGATCTAGACTATATTAAAGATTTTTTAACACTAGTCCATTAATTGATTTGGATGACAAAATTATAACTTTTCTGAATTTTCTAAACCTGGATAGTTTTCCAAGAATTTGCAACAATTGACAAACAGAGATAAGTTTATGCCAGTATGCGTCAATAGCATCAATGAAAGGACAGGTCGCACTACCGAATTGTAACACCCTCCGCCCAGTCCCGTGAGACCCGACGACGAATGCCACATTCGGTGCCGGAGACACCGTCTTAACTTAACATACAAATCATAACAATCATAAGAATGTAGATTATGAATTAGAGAAGTAAATTTTTGAGTATTTACCAAGTTTAGCGAGTAATATGCTTTTTTTTTTTTATTAGATAATCATTTCAATTTCGTTTCCATCCCTTTTTTTTTTTTTTTTCGAAAAATAGAATTGGGAAAAATTCCTACAGAAAAATAAACTGTAACGAATTTTCCCCTTTAACATGAGCTCCGCCAACATGTGAAAATACAAAACATCCAATTAAACTCTAAACTCCCAACATCTCCAAATAAATCATCATAACCAACAACACTTCTATACTTTTCATAACTATATAATCCTCAAATAGCATTTTTAATATTCATACAATTAATTGCATTCAGTACTATATATCAAGTCCTTAATAAACTAATCATACTAAGCTCTCTTCAATCATTTTTATATTCAATCATTCTAATGGAATCTTATGCTTATCTCGCGAATATATCACGACAACATAATTGTTATTTACTGCTTAAGTCATAATTCAAAAATAAACAATCTCCGAAATAAATAGAAAATATAATACTTATACATGTCATAATTCTTAATTACATAAATCTCAATCTACTACTACCACAATAGTCACTTATGCTCTGATGCTACTCTTCTAGTCGTCAAGCAGCAACCACAGTCTTTAACCTGCGCGTGATAAAAATCAACTCTCTGAGTATAAAACTCAGTGGTGCTCATAATTCACATATTTACTAAAGTTGCGATGACAACTTACGTAAAACATAAATTACATAAAATGATTAAATTTCAACATACATTTACATTTATAGCAAAAGAAATATCAAATAAACTATTAATTAATAACATAAAGAATTTAATTCTTTCAACTCATAAACTTTCAAACTCCATAAATTTCCATTACTTGCCACGTTTATTATACAATACATATAACTATTTTATTTTTTAAACCAATGTACCCGGAATATCATGCTTTTGAAAATTCATTTGATAACAATAATCATTATTAGTTAAGGCTCGTACTAATACAGAATGAATATAAGCAGATTTGATCTTGGCCTATGTTAGCGCCACCCCCATAACACAATCGTGGCCTATGAAAGCGCCACCCCCCTCACACAATCGTGACCTATGAAAGCGCCACCCCATCACACAAATAAGCGCGTCCACCTATTTATAAGGGCTGATAACCCTAGCATATGATCATAGCTTCGTATAACCAAATCAATCTCATCATACCACATTTCAATCATGCATAGTAGAGCCCAAATCAAAATCATTCTTTCACAAAGGACTTTATTACTTATGGCATTAAATTGCCGGCCATGCTCATCATATTATAATAAAATCAAATCTCAGCATCAAAATTCACGCGCAAGTATATTAGAGCCCAAAATCTTTATTTTTAAATTCCCTTTTAATTCATCAAATAATTTTCTCATAAAATTGTCTTATTCTTTAGTCTTCTTAAATTCATAATGTAAGCTTTACTTTAGAACGATAAGTAACTCATGAAAACTTCATACTTAAACATAATTACTTACTATTAGGAAATTTCTCATAAATTTCCTTTTCCTTTTAAAAAGCTTTCTTAAACTTCAAAAATGAAATTTATTCATAAGAAACTTCTTATCAATATAAAATCATACTTATGGCCATATATTTATATATTATACGATTAGCATACATACAAGAAAAAAAAAAATAAATTAAAGCCTTAACCACCCTAGAGTGGTTGGCCTACTTAATGAAAACCAAGAGTGGTTTGGCCTCTTAATGAAAACCAAGGGAAGGAATTTTCTTCTCCAACCAAGCATACTAACATAACTCTTATGCACCAAGGTATCCATTTCTATCCTCATCATGCCTTATCTAAACTAATTCCACACTTTATCCCGAAATTTCTAACAATTTTTCCCATTTATATCCATTTAAACATATCTACAATAACACTTTTCAAACTTAGATCTTATTTTTGTCAAATAAATCCTCAAACATACAAATAATCAAGAGAACCTCATCACACATGATTCATACATACATTTATCCAAGTAAACCTATGATTCAAGGCATAGGAAATTTCCAGCATTAAAATAAACTTGACCTTTGCTGTGTTGTTAAGACATAACTTGACTTATAGGTCTTCAAATTGAATGAAATTAGATTCATTAGAAAGCTAAGACAAAATGCTACAAATGTTATGAAGGGACCACAGCCCAGATCTGTAACACCCCTTCCCGGTCCACCCGATAACCCGCATGAACCGAGTCGAGACGTTACAAACTGGTTGACTAAATGTTCTGACGGTTTGACTAAATGTTCTGACATGCTGATGTCATAATAGTTTTACTGATAGTTTATTATATCCGGAGAAGTTGTTTACATTAATAATGTAATGAATATATACATAACATGATACTAGTTTACAAAATGAAATGGGCCCAACTGTGTGCCCTGTACATGCCATGAAAGGAAAATAAAAAGATACACATCAAAATGAGTAGCTACCCTGAAGACTGTGTCTTCAACAGATGAACTGCTGCAGTTGTAAGCTGACGCTCTCTAGACCAGTCTCAAAAAAAAACCTGCGAGTTAAACATGTAACTCGCTGAGCTATACAAGCCCAGTGGATATCTCAATATAGAAAGACATAATTAAGCACACATATATGCAGAAAGAATTATGTAAGTACATATAATAAACACATAATAATAGTTCACAGATAAGCACACAATCATGACATGTTCAAGTTACTTTGAATGGTCCTTTCTTTTCTCTTTATTAATAAACTGTAATGATTTAAGTCAAAGTATCTGGATGGCTCCATAAGGTTATAAGCGAACCAAAGTGATAAGATAAACTGTATGAACTGTATGAAAACTGTATTGCTTGGCTGCTATGGCCTGTATAATCATATCCACCTCAACGGCCTGTAGCCGGAGTTTTCCAAACTGTATGAGGGCGGCAGATCTGCCTATTCTATGCGTCGCGACATCGCCTTATCTAGCATGGTTTCCTACCTAACTCAATGGAGCTCTTATGTACTTGTCAGAATAAAATATAACACCATAAATGGTTGCATAACTTCATAGTTCATCATGTTGATTTAATTTCACATCATATGAATGCTTACATGTTGTTTTAATCCATGTTCTTATATTATAGTTTTGTTGTAGAAGGATTGGATGCATATATGTTGAGCAAAGAAATGTAATTACATAGAAAAAGAAGTCCAAAATGCATGAAAACATAAGTCGCGAGCCAAAGCATCAGTCGCGAGCGCGACATTCCAAGTCGCGAGTGCGAGATGCTTCCCAGAGAGAAGTCGCGAGCGCGTCTTCAAACCTCGCGAGCGCAAGAAATGCATTTGAGAGTCAGAGGGTTTTCTGGCTCAAGTCGCGACCGCGCAGCACACGTCGCGAGCGCGCTTGTGTGATTCGCGAGCGCGAGATGCGCACACTGCATATAAATGCTTGTATGTTGTTTTAATCCATGTTCTTAGGTTGTATTTTTGTTGAAAAATGATTGGATGCATGCATGTTGAGCAAAGGAATGTAATTACATGGCAAATGAAAGGCAAAAGAGTGTCACAGCATAAGTCGCGAGCGCGCAATGGGAAGTTGCGAGCGCGACGTGCTTTCCAGCATGCGCGAGCGCGCGACGTGATTCTGTGCAGTCTGTATTCTTTTGGCCATAACAATATACAACTTCAAATTGAATGATTCAAAAGCCCATGTAAAGCTAACACATAGAGAAACAAATAACTCTTCTATGACAATTCCTAACAAATAACTCTTCTATGACAATTCCTAATTCCATCATTATATGGGTTCAAAATCAAGATGAAGTTGCTGGTAACATTTCCAGCAAACTTTGTTTCCGCTTCATATATTCATCCCCTGTTTTCACATCATTTCCAGTACTTCCACCCAACAACAAGCAACATATCATCTCATTGGCAACACACTACACAATTTACATGCAAAGAAAGTAGTAAACAACATGAGATATCAAACCTTGACGTCTAACAAGAGATATCAAACCTTGCGTTCCAAAAAGCTTGGACTCTATTTTAAGCTTCTCTTTTCTGCTACTTTTGAACTTTCTTCTCCTATACACAAGAAGTCTCATAACTCATCTCCAATATAACGAAATTAAAGATTGAATAACATATAACTTCAAGGACTTCTACTTACTTGGAGTTGACTTAATGCGTAACTTGCATGAAAAGTGCAAGGCAATGGAAGGGAAACGTAAGAAGAGAATGAAAAACGTGAAAATGGGGAAAGTGAAAATGATAGGAACGGGTAGACTCTAGAAGAAGGTGATTTGGCTGTGTAAACTCTCTAATCTAATTTTGTGGTACCTCAAGTGTACAAAAGCTACAACTCAATACCCAAGCTGTATATTTTAATGCACACAGGTCCTAACCTTTATCTGCAAATAAGTCCACTTCTAAGCTCTTTCTACCCCAACCAGGTTTGGTTCAACCCGACTCAACTCAACTCACTAGGATGTTACAAGATCAATGTGTAAGATGGTAAACAGAAGTTAGGAACACAGACCAACAGTCTAGACATGTAGAAACTGTAGGTCTTATGTGGTAATTGTACCATTCATTAAAGAGTTAGTTAGGAAGTATACGAGACTTCCATTTCAACGTCGTCTTCATCTTCATCTTCATTTTCTTCATTTTCTTCATCTTCATCTTCAACGTCTTCTTCATCTTCATCTTCATAAGTAAGATCCGGCTGAATCTCAATCTCTTCTGCTGATAACACATGCGAGGGGTCTGATCTGTATCTCCTTAACATTGAGACATGAAAGACATTATGAATTCGATCTAAGGTTGGAGGTAATGCTAGGCGATAGGCTAATGGTCCTACACGTTCAATAATCTCGTATGGACCAATGAATATGGACCAAATGAACCTAGGACTTAGCCTTCCCTTGTTGTCCAAAACCGTTAAGATCTTTTCCATGGTGAACTTTCAAAAATACTTTTATTCCCAACGGAATACTCAATATCCTTTCTCTTTAAATCAGCCATAGGACCTTTTGTCGATCACTTGCTTCCCTTTCAGCCGTTTTTCTTATGATGTCCACTTTCTCTTCCTGTGTCTCTAACCAAATCTGGACGCAAATTTCTCCTCACTAATGTTCCGTCCAACATATAGGTGGTCCTGCATCTTCCTACAATACAATGCTTTCATAAATATGGTGCCATCTTGATGCTTGATTGGTAACTGTTGTTATAAGCGAATTCCATGAGAGATACATATCTGTCCCAACTGCCTTCAAATTCAATAACACATTATCTCAACATGTCTTCCAGGATTTGAATCACTCTCTCTGATTGCCCATCTGTTTGCGGATGAAATGCAGTGCTGAAATGCAGTTTCGTTCCTAATGCCTCCTGCAGTTTACCCCAGAACTTCGATGTAAACCTTGGATCACGATCAGAGATAATGGATGATGGAACTCCATGTAGTCGAACTATCTCACGAAGATAAATTTCTGCTAACTTGTCCAGAGAATAGTCCGTCTTAACTGGTAGGAAATGAGCAGACTTGCTGGTAGGAAATTGAAGATGAAGATGAAGAAAATGAAGAAAATGAAGATGAAGATGAAGACGACGTTGAAATGGAAGTCTCGTATACTTCCTAACTAACTCTTTAATGAATGGTACAATTACCACATAAGACCTACAGTTTCTACATGTTACCTTTTAATACCTCAACTTTATTTTATTAGTGCAAGTAAGTCCACTTAGAACCCCTTTCTACCCCAACCGGGTTTGGTTCAACTCGACTCAACTCGACTCGACTCGGTAGGATGTTACACCTGGCCACCAATAGCCTGTCTTCAAATCTTGATACATCTTGGTACTACCTGGATGCATTGTATATGGACCGTTATGAGCTTCCTACAGAATCTTTTGTCTGATCTCCCCTGTCTGTGGTACAACAACTCTGTCTTCATAGAACAATATTCCACTGTTATCCAATCTAAATTTCCCATCATGATCTTCATGTGCTTGTTTGACCCATAGTGCTATTTGTGCATCTTTCTTCTGTGCTTCTGCAACTTCCTGAATCCAAGATGGCTGGACTTGCATTTGTGCTAAAATAGCTCCCTGCTGTTGTAACTCCATGCTGATTCTCATTAAGCTCAAGGCATACAAAGATTTCCGGCTAAGGGCATCAGCTACTACATTAGCTTTGCTCGGATGATAATTAATGACATAATCATAATTAGCCAGAATCTGCATCCACTTCCGTTGCCTTGAATTCAAATCTTTCTGTGTCGGTAAATACTTTAAACTCTAAGTACTTTTAAACTCTCTGATGATCTTGTGTAAAATGTAAACACTTTTTCAAACCATAAACAGATAATGCCGCCATTACTTTAAATGCTAGAACAATGGCCTGCTAGTTCTAAAGTCATGGGTTGGATAATTCAAAATTCATGTGGCTTCAATTGTCTGGATAACATAAGGCACTTTACTTTCCCTATCTTGCCATGAGCACACATCCTAACCCAGTATGAAGAGGCATCACTGTAAATCTCAAAGTATTTACCTGACATGGCTGAGTTTAACACTGGTGCTTCCAGTCAACGTTCTCTTTAAAGTGGTCAAAACTCCTACTGGACATCTATTAATCCCAGTGGAATTACAAACCTCTCTTTTCTTCAAACAGTCTGGTTAACGGTGATGCAATGAATTGGAGAATCCCTTTACAAACCTTTCTGTAATAAACCGGCTAAATCACCAGAAACTTTCGAACTTCTGTGACATTCCTGGGTGGTCCTCCAATCAACAATAGCTTCAAATTCTTCCTTAGGATCCACCTCTGATAACCCTCTGATGATACCACATGTCGCCTAAGAAAGAGACTTCCTTCTAAGCCAAAACTCACAGCTTACTGAAATTTTAGCATACAGTTGTTTATTCTCTCAAATGTCTGAAGTAACAATGCGCAAAATGCTTATGCATGTTCTACCCTTTTCTTTGCACAGTCAACTATAGGCCTGATTGTCCCTGGATAGCCAATCCTAACCCTCAGAATAACATCAAATTCTCTAAAATGGTAAACTCCATAAGATCTCCTGGAAACTCCTTTCCATGAATAAAATTGGACAAGTCTTTGAACCAACTGTATGAGTTGTTAATGAGTTGTTACTACATCTCCTAATGGATTGGTAACCAACATACCCTGACCCACATGTGCAACCGCTAACCCTTTAACCCAGGGTGTAGGCACACTAATATATGAATGAGATGAGACAGGATCAATTAATGCATAAACTCCATGATCACATAACGAAAACTCACCAACTATGACATCTGGAGCTTCCTCATCTTCTCTGGCTCGCATGGCATAAACCCTAGCTGGACCCCTGGTATCAGGCATGTCCACTGTCTCTGACTGTTGTCTCTGCACTCCGGAGGTCTCGCCTCGACCTCGGCCTGCTATGAACGGTGTAGGAACTCTTGCCCTTTTAGGACAAAATCCTTCCTTCTGATGGTCTGAGGCTCCCGCATGTCAAAACATTTACCGGTCACGAACCAAACAATCTCACATGTAGTCTGCCAACAATGCTCACAAGGTGAATTTAGTATACCGGCTGACTTCTGCATCCTCTAACC
>NW_023590792.1:0-19715 GCF_014843425.1 Jatropha curcas
ATTCAGCTACGAGTAAGCCAGTTGTGCTTGGAGCGGCATTGATAATCATGATAATCTAGGTTAAGGGCAGGGTTTGTCGGTTCAGCGGCAGGACCCTGATTGGAGGTAGTAAGGCCCATCTTCCCCCGGCCGAAGCCCATTTTCCATTACCATTACTCTAAGTTTCAGGCCTATCAGGGCAGTCCTTTGGGCTGGCAATGCCTCATTCATTTCTGGCCTCCATCCTGGCCCCAGTTGTTCAAGTGAAGAATTTTGGATGTCAATGAGTGAATGGCCATTGGTGCAGGTAGGGTTGTAAGGGAGTTGTAGGTGAGAGCTCAGTGGTGTTTCGGGTACAGGTGGTCTTTGGAGGGATATCCTGTAAGAAGGACAAGTAAAATGGAAATAGACTATCCTATATAGGTGTTTTTCCAATAGGGTATGTGAGATAGTGTGGCAGGTAGGGTAGTGTAAGGGTAAGGTATTTGGCAACTTAACGCACAGTTGTGCAATGTGGGGTGGTTGACCAAACAATGAAGGGTAGCGTTTGGTAGGGTAGGACACCTAGGATAAGACCCAATGGGATGTGATATGTAACAGGTAGGGCTGGACTACCTCGACTTTTCGAAAAGGCCCCTAAGTTCTCAAAGAATTTTTTTTGGCCTTAGGGGCCAAAATGTGAATTTTTGGGCCTTTGAGGCAACATGTGAATGTGTTTTTGGGCTTTGGGCCAAATTGTGAATTTTTGGGCCTTAGGGGCCAAATTGGTGAATTTTTTGGGCCTTAGGGGCCAAATTGTGAATTATTGGGCCTTGTGGCCAAATTGGGAACTTTTGGGCCTCAAGGGGCCAAATGGAGAATTTTTGGGCCACTCTGTGGCCAAATTGGGAAACTTTTGGGCCTTCAGGGGCCAATAATTGAAAAATTTTTGGGGCCTGTAGGGCCCAAATTGTGAAATTTTTGGGGCCTCTGTGAGCCAAATTGGAATTTTCGGCATCAGGGGCCAAATTGGTGAATTTTCGGGCCTAGCTGTTGGGCCAAATTGGGAATTTTGGGCCTCAAGGGCACAAATTGGGAATTTTCGGGCCTAGGGGCCAAATTGTGAATTTTTGGCCTCTGTGGCCAAATTGGGAACTTTTGGGCCTAGGAAGCCAAATTGAGAATTTTTGGGCCTTAGGGGCCAAATTGGTGAATTTTGGGCCTCTGTGGCCAAAATTGGGAATTTTCGGGCATCAGGGGCCCAAATTGGGAAATTTTCGGGCCTCTTGTGGCCAAAATTTGGGCGCACTCAGAGATGGTTTGCGCGCGCGCGAAAGGGCCAAATTGGGAATTTTCGAAGCCTCTTGGCGCAAAATTGAGAATTTTTGGGCCTTAGGGGCCAAAATGTACATTTTTCAGGTCTCAGGGACCCAAAAATGTGATTTTGTTCAAGCTTTTTGAAATGGAATGTTCTTTTAATGAGATGATATGTCATGAAATGCACACACTCACGTCAAATAAGCTCGTTTTAAATGATATGAATTCGTATCATTGGGTGCATAAATAGTTCCCCTAAAAGATAGGTTTCTATAGGCTATGAAAAAAAAAAAAACCCCCACAAATAGAGAAATTGGCTTAATAAAGGGACCCTGAACCTTGAAGCATGGAAATATACCTAACCCACTGATGTGAAACAAGAGTTTCGCCAGTGGGTCCAATAGTACGCCATGCCCATGGCCACCCGCCAAAACGATTACGAGTGGTTTTGCGGTAACAGGGAGGTTTATAGACACGCGTTCGGGGCACGCGGAGCTATACGAGGCAGGACGAGGAATCTTCGTCTCTGGACATCAGGCGCTAGTTATCTGACTATACACAGACTTAGAAGAAAATCAGAGAGAGAAGAAAATTCCAATTTGAAATTCATTTTTTATGCAATGGAGAAAAAGATTCTCATCGTGCAAGTAAAATCTAACAAATTTTAATGTTTTAATTAAATTTGTCAATTTAAGTTCAATTTCCCTCAATCAAGTATTCCTTTAAAGAAAGAACACTCGATTTATGTCAAGGTACCCTGCAAAAACAAAACATAGTAAAATAATTACCCTAACGAAGGCAATCTAGTCTACACAAGCATCGTAGTCCGTTTTATGCAAAATTATTACATAATCTCCCAGCAGAGTCGCCAAACTGTGAACCCCTCCCCCAAATATTCATAGCATATGACTAAAGGAAAGAAATGCACGTGGAATGTATGAGTCGCCACCTTTGTTAATTGATTTTAAGGTAAACTAGGAAAAACCCTAAAGTGATCTCCAATTTTAATTAGACCTAAGTTCTAGGCCTAATTATCCAATGTTTAAGGCATGGTTTGCAAACCCGAGATGGATCCCGAGACTATGTCATGCTGATAGAACTAACCACATGAATGAATGCTTTGCAAGGTAATTGGACCAAATGAAAAATGTTAATGTGATTTCGACTTGCCGCCCGGGGTTAAATCCCGAAACGTGCCCTAACGTACTTCCTTTTGATGGAATCAACAGTCAACGTAGTTTCGATAGGCCTCTTTTGAAGGGCTTTTGAATGGGGATGCAGGGCTTTGAATTGGTATGCTTAATGCATGTGTGTGTGTATGCTTCGTGCATTTTGTTAGGCATTTTGCCAAAGAATTGATTAGGCGTTTGTTGCCACAAGTGTTGATTTTAAGGCTTTTAGCCAAAAGGAATGATTTAGGCAATTTATTGCCAAAAATGTTGATTGGGCGATTGTCGCCGAAATTGATTGATGTTTGGGATTATTATTGCCAAAAGATGTGATTTAGGCAATTTATTGCCAAAAATTGGTTAGGCGATTTGTCGCCAAAGTGATTAAGGCATTTGTGCCAAAAGTTGGTTAATTGGAAGGCCGTTTAGGCCAAAAAGATTTAGGCAATTGTTTGCCAAAGTGATTATTCGGGCGTTTGTCCGCCAAAATGACTGATTTAAATGGCTTTTAGCCAAAATGAATTGATTTAGGCAATTTTTGCCAACAAGCTGATGTGATTTAGGCGATTTGTCGCCAAAATGATTGTTTGAAGGTTTTTAAAGCCAAAAGATTGATAATTCTAAAGGCCATTTTTGCCAAAGCTTCTGCATTTAAGCGATTTGTCCGCTAAAAAGTAGTTAATCCTAATTTAATTGGCAATTTGTTTGGCAAAAATTGATTGAACCGTGGGCAATTTGTGGCCGAAAATGTGATTGATTTATTTGTAAGGCAATTTGTTGCCGAAGACGTGATTGATTAAGGCTTTTAGGCCAACAATTATGATTATTGGACTTAAGTCCGGAGCCTGTTCGAAAATAAAGGCAATTAAAAGAACCGGTGTTAATTAATTAACTTAGGCTTTTTAGCCAATATTGGTCGGATTAGCATTAATACCACGATTATTAATTTAACCGGGTAATTTAATGCTCAATCAATATCTGATTTGAGGCCAGTTTATTTGCCAAAAAAAAAAAAAAAAAAAAAAAAACTAATTGAATGACATGAATGCTTTAATGCAGTTTGTAGAGTTATAGGAGTAGAAGAGAAGCATGCATGAAGTGCTAAAATTAAATAGGCAGAGTTTAGTTTTACGTACCTGATTTAATCGACGGCCACTCTTAACTCCAGGTTAAGCTCCTTCGTTAAGGGAATTTTAAATATAAAATTTAATTTTAGTGACCAAATATACAAAGGAAGAAGCACAATAAACTTAAATTAAAATGCAAAAAAAAAAGCAGTAAAAGATCGCAAAAAGAGCGTGAAGGGAGAAGGAAGCGTCCGTCCACACAGACTGAAGTGTCTCAAAACGGAGCCCAGAGCCATTTTTTATAAGAAAAAAACGTGACCCCGGCGCCCCTGGCGGGCGTACCCGCACCTTGGAAGGGCGGGCATGCCCGGCCAGGCTTGGGCGGGCGTGCCCGCCCTAGCTGGGCGACAATACGGCCTGGCCTGGGCGGGCATGCCCGCCTGGCCTGGGCGGGCATGCCCACCGGTAACCCCGCGGGCGGGCATGTGTGCCTTTTCCCCTCTCTTTTTTTTTTATTTTTTTTCGTTCCGGAGGCTTTTCCCGGGAGTTCTGGACTCCTCCAAAAAATATTCCCGAGACCAGTTTCCGTGATCCTCGTAATTTTTTCGGAAAACATTTCATTAGACAATATTGCATATTCTTTGTGAACTTCTAAAATGGCCTTTGGTCCGGTCGGACTGTTTGCAGTCCGGGAAAATTGGCTCTTCGAGCCTCAAAATAATGGGTATTCACAGGCGACTACAGCAGCTGTCACCGGCGGCTACCGCCGGCGATAGCGGCTCCGTCGCCTTTAAGGGCGGCCGCCACCGCCGCGGCGGGGAAAACTGGCTTTTTGAGCCTCAAAATTTGAGTATTCACATACCCTAAAATAATTAAACAAGGTGGCGACTCATACATTCACGTGCATTTCTGCCCTTAGTCACATGCATTCACATGCCATTGTATTTTGGGGAGGGGTTCACAGGATAAGAGTGTTCCTTCATTCTTTAATCTCCCTCCTCTTTGTATCAAACATGGCCTGGATTTCCTGAATGTTCCATTTTTTCCTTGAGGGATGTTTGTTAATTCACTTTGGGAAACTGACGCAACTCAAGAGGAATGAAGTTTAATTAATAAAGTTGAAAACAAAAAAGGATTCACTCACATCCATTGATTTCCCCAAGTTGGCTGCCAAAATTCTGCATGCATCACAAGATGATCATGAATGGATTGTGACCAATCAAACTTTTGGTCCTTAAGCTCACTCATGCAAGATCCTACGATGGACTTGTCCAGCTATGTCCGATTGGGAGTATTCCTTAATTTTCAGCACGTACTCTCTAAGCAATTATTGTCTATTCTGGGCATTGATGGCTTAAGATTTTCAGCCATTGTCATCCTCATTAAGTTCAAGTTAGCCTGTTAGACCGCTCCCAAGCCTCATAATGGGACTTATCGATGTCAGTATTGGGCTCTATTATGACTGCTGGCTTTTCAGAGACTAATGCAAGATCCAAGTCCAGAACTCCTAATTGATAATGGATTTTTTCGGACCAATCAGCATAGTTCAATCCATTGAACTTAATCAACCTAGTGCCCATAGCAAACATGTTAAAAGAAGCTGCAACAATATACATATACTCATACGTTAATAATTTGATAATAATTTGAAAGTAAACATAAATGGATTCAAACAAAATAACAATCTTAAAATTATGCATTTAAAAAATTAAGGCTTTGGTAAATACTTAAAATACATAGCTTTAAACAATAATGAAACAAATAATGATGCTAAGAAGAAAATACTTTAACAGACTTTAATTGATGTGGAGCAACTTGCGAACCTTTATGCAAGTCAGAGAGAAGCACGCTCATGCTTCATTACAGCACGCCCCGTGCTTCTCTCTGAAAGTCAGGGCATGCCCCGTGCTTCTCTCTTGAAGTTAGGGCACGCCCATGCTACATTACAACATGCCCCGTGCTTCTCTCTGGAAGTCCATAGCATGCCCGTGCTCATTGCAGCACACTCGTGCTCCTTTCTGGAATCCAGTTACGTTTTTTTTTTATTCCTTTCAACTATTCAATAATGCTCCATACAATATGCATGTTATCTTTGATTATACATTCATATTAATTATAGTACAGATGATAAGTCCTTTAATGTCCATTGATTATAATTAAATGGTCTACCTTTGGGTAACCTAACAAATTATAATCAATGATTTCAATTGTTCAATTTTAACTTTCATGTCATTTAACGACATCACACAAACATGAACAATTGAAAACTACATAATCAATGTCTAAACTTATCCAAACAAGGCCACTTTGGTGACTAATAAGTTTTCCATTCATTAAACATTGATTTATGTAAAACTTTTATGAAATTGAATTTAAGATCTCAAAAGTTTAACGACATAACATAATAAGATGTTATAACCTTTCTTTATAAATAACAGCAAAATAATTTATAAAGCATAAAGAAAACAAATAGTTTTCAATTTCTATAATTTTCTATAAATTTTGGCTTCGTTTATACCAGATTAAAATAAACTTCAAACAACGAAATTAATTTTTCATTAATTAAGCTTAACAAAACCACTATCAAACAAATCTAGAACAGGTACATGCTCTGATATACCACATGTTGAATAAACTTTAATATAGCCTAGATCTTATAGTTCATAGAATTTGTTTAATAAGAATACACAATAAGCGAAAGCGTACCTTGATCTATGGCTATTGATTACCTCATTGCTGCAATTTGATTCTCATCGTAACAGTAGATCTATGTTTCTTCACTCTGGCCTTTTGTCTGTAAGTGCTCTCTTAATGGTCAAAGAATTATCAACAGCACGTGAGTTTTCTTTTCACGGTCTCTCAAACAACCTATCAACGTATGTGTTTGAAGTAGCCGTCACACTCTCTATTTTCTTTTCTTAACCCTAAGTTGTTGATTCTTTTTTCTTTTATAAAGCAGAGGAAGGGTATTAAAACCCTAACTGGAAAACTAAACTGGTTTCTTATTTTTATAAAGCAGAGGAAGGGTATTAAAACCCTAACTGGTTCTTATCCATTAAGCCCAATAACCATCATTTTGGGCCACCTTAATTAGAACCAGCCCTTTAATTTTATGGGCCACATATAGATTATTAAATAATCTAACAAAGAATTCTAAGAATTTTTCTTTACAAACTCATTATCTGGAATATCCTTTCCAAGTGTTCTCAAAGGACTAACTAGAATAATTAATATAGAATTGAGTTCAATAATAGTTTCTCCTTCCTTTACACTAAACGTTTCATATTCTCTCCAAAGGATAATAATTCTAGATTCTTTGACTTGATTTATACCCTTATATTTACTTTAAGTTTTTTTCTAAAATCTAGTTATTGATTTACAACTAGAATCCTTGTTTTATTTAATAGGATCTAATGCACAGTGAATAATATTAATAGCCTTAGCATTGAGTGATATATCATTCCAACCAGTATTAGTATATTTTGCTCCAGTTTTAGGAACCCTTCTTCACCAACAGTTGTCATAGGAGTTTGAGGTCCATTAATAATGATCCTCCAACAATTAATATCAACTAATTGAATGATGTTTTTTATTCTAATTTTCCAATAGGAATAGTTAACTCCATTGGCAAAAGGAGGTTTAAAAACGGATTGTCCTACTAAATAGACGAGAGGTAAGGGAACAACTATAAGATCTTTCTCTTAGGTGGTTAAACCTTGATAAGTCAAGATTGAAGCTTTGATACCAGATTGGACAATGGATTTTCTAAAAGTTTTACTCTTAAAAATAGAAACTACAATCAAAGTGATTGCAATGGAATAAGAATAGCTTTGAATGAATTTATAAAATAGATAAATATCAGAGCAAAAAGAAATACTCAGAAAGCCTTAAACTTGAAGTTATAATACTACTCTATTTCTAATTTAAAAGAACATAGTAGAAGTGCAGAAATCATCAGCAGAAATCCAGAAATCCATTTCTTGAAAAAAATATTGAAACTTAAGCCATTAAGAATAGAATCAACAACTTTGCATTTTATAAATGATAAACAAGTGTGTGAACAATGCAAGTGTAATCAAGCAAAATTTTGAGAGAAAAGAGAGAGAACACAAGAGATTTATAGTGGTTCGGCACTAACTCGCCTATATCCACTCCTCAAGAATATCTCATGAGATTCTCCACTATTCCATCTCTTTTCAATGGGTAAGAAATTAAAACAACAATTCAAGGGATAGATCTCTAATCTAGATCTAACTTTTGTCCCACTAGATTTTCTAAGGTTCTAGTAAACCTCTAAATCTTTTGGTTTATAGAGCACATAAAACTTAATTCAAGACATTAATCTCATTCAAAGAGAATGTTGTGTGATAATCCTTAGAAATAACTCTATCCCCAAAACTAAACACACTTGATTTTCAATTTGAAAAATCTCTTATCTACTAAAGATTACACATAATCTAGAATAAACAGAGAAAAATGCAGATTAAGCACAGGAAGAACACATTTTAAAAATCAGAGCAAGAAGATGAAACTTAGAAATTGTTCTTAAAAAATAAGTTGTTGAAACAAACTTTTCTTTCTCAAAAAAATCTCAGAAATTTAAGAACAGAGATGAAAATATTTAGGGGCTGAAGAGCAAATAAAATAACTTTGAAATTTAAAAATTAAACTCAAATTTTCTCACTCTTGGTTTGCAATCCTGTCTAGCGAAATTTTTATTATAACAATCATAATTCTTCCCCGTTACGAAGGAGTAGTTGAAGTTTCAATAAAAAGAGAGGGTGATGTTGGCGGCAGAAAATAAAAAAAGAGGAGGGAAAAGAAAAGAGTTGTTGGGTCTTTTTACTAAAACGGGAAATTAGTTTAAGTTCAAAAATAAGCCCAAGTCAGATTTTAAGTTTTAAAATTCCCACTAAAAGGGTTTTGTAAAATAATTTAAATTTTCGAAATTCAAATCCCTTTTGAGTGAAATACTTTTCCTCCAATATTTCAAAGAATAAAATATTAGATTTAAAATCAACTTAAATGAATAAAGAAAGATTTTTT
Organism: Jatropha curcas; assembly: GCF_014843425.1. The sequence continues at coordinate 8,558 of NW_023590792.1, forward strand.
AAAAAATATTTTTCTTTTGTGCTTAGAAATCTTTCTATTTTACATAAATCTTAACTCTATGGATTAAATACTAACTAATAATTTTCAATATACTTCAAAGTATCTTCAATAAATCTTCAATTTTAGACAATTAAGATTTTTTTTTTTTTTTTGAGAGGAAAAGAACAGTTTTATTAATTCATAAAATCAAATAAAACATCAAAGACAATACAATGGGAATAACATTCCAAAGATGAAGACTAGCATAGAAAATAGCCGCTTGCCCTAGAGAATGTATTCGCTTGTCCTCAAATCCAAGTTAGGCAATATAGATAAAAGGAACTTGCAGTTAGCAATAACACCACCAAAGTCTGATAAATCAACATGAGTTGATTGCATAGCCAATGAAACTTGCAAAGAGTCCGTCTCAATCAAAATCGAGCTATAGCTCCGGAGAGCACTAACTAAGGCAGATAGCCTCTACCATTGTTGGATTATGCACACAGTCAAAGAAACCCGACACACTAGCTTGAAATACACCATCATGACCACGCAGCAATGCACCAAAGCTAGTTCTATGTAGGTGTTGTAGAAAGGAGGCATCCAAGTGGCACTTCAAGCAGTGGCGGATCTACTCTATAAAAAGAGGGGTCAATTTACTTTTTTTTTTTTTTTTTCAAGCAGTGGCGATCTACTCTATAAAAAAGAGGGTCAATTTAACTTTTTTTTTTTTTGGAATATAGATATATACCATGTAACATGAAGTGTAAAAGGTAAAGAAAAATTCAATTTCATGTTTTTAAACCATATTCTTCATTTCACATTCTCGATAAACAAGAATTTGTCAACATATTTAAAAAGATCAATTAAGTAAACTTGAAGTGCATCAGCGACTACTCAAAACCAGTAGCTCTTGACACACCTCAAGGCATCTCGAAATTATAAATAATTTAGAAGGAAAACTTCTGAATTAGAACTAGAATAAGAAGATGTAAAACAATTTAATTTAAAATCCAATTTTAAAATCATTCATAGGGAAATAGAAAATTAGAGCTCCAGATTTAGGTATTAATTGATATACCTGAATACCATAAAAATCAATTGTAAATATATATGCTGTCAACTATTTAATGAATGGTAAAACATTAGATGTTTAAGTGAATATAACATATTAAAGTATTTTTTCAAACAAATGACAATGGGCTGCAATGCTGTAGTAAACACAGTCAAGTTTATTTCTGATAAAGCCATCCAGGAAAGTCTAATTGCTGGCTTTTTACAGGAACAATTAAAAAGGTTGGTGGGAATTATCATCCACTGAAAAACAACATGAAGACCATTTTAAATTCAATTAAATTGATTGAAGATTTGTCACCCTATAATGATGAACATGGTGGGTTATGTCATACAGGAGCAGTGTCTTCTTTAATCATCCACTATTTTTCACTTCATTTTATAGGGAACGCCATTCTCATATAAGAGATAAAAATGCAGAATTATTTAAGTAATTTAAAATGTCGCAACATTTAGGGAGATATTTGAAGAGCTAATAAAAACCCCTTTCTCCACCAAGATAACTGTTAAGGGAAGGATTCAAGGCCCTATCCGTTTTTGGAAGGGAAAAATTCTTAGCTGGATTACTTATTTTTTTGGGCGGAAAATGTTAGGATTCTTTAATTTTAAACAAGCAACATGTAATCCTTATACCTTACGAAAAATTAAACATTATCGTCAAATTAATTTAGTTCATAATTTATAAAGAAGGTCTACAAAGTCTGTCATGATTTGAAACTCCAAAAAAATTTAAAATGATGAAATGCGTTAAAGCTGAAAGAGAATTAGGGAATCTTATTGTAAACAAGTTTGATTATGGCATTAACATTCTCCTCCAAGGATGTTGATGGCCAGTTGTTCTAGATCACATAAAAGCCTAATAAAAAATTCTAAAACGACATTATTAAAAGATAAATGCTTGATCTAAAATGACAAATTTGATTCTAAGTAAAAAAGAAATATCATTTTAAAACTTCTTAATAACGATTTGACATGTATTACATGTGGGTAAGATAAGGGACATAACGGTCTAACTTTTGTAAATTCAACAAAAAAGATTAAATTCATTAAATTTGGAAAAAAGAAGGTTTGAATTTAAAATTCTAAAAACTGTATATATGAATTCAGATTTTAATCAGAAATCTGAATTGAGAAAGAGTAAAATCAAATTGATGAATTAGATTCAAACAACCAGTTCATCCGATAAAAGTATTTTTGTATTATACGAGGTATCTGTATTTCTACTGTAAAAATTCCATAGTATATACTTGTTTCATAAAACAGTACTTATTTTAAAGACGATCTAAACAGTTAACTGTTTTTTTGAAAAACCGAGTATTCTGATATATGAGCGGAAACCCAGAAGTGCGCTTAACTGGGTTCAAAGGACTATTTAATTAGTAGTCTTCTTGGTTATAACAACGCCACGATCATACTTAAAATCATTTTTCATAATTTAGAATTCATATTTTTGACTTTACTATATATATCTCTATTAATATCTTACTTTCCCTATTATTTGCTCTGCCTATTTTAAATCTTCCTTGCCCTTACAAGGACAATGGAAGAAAGAAAGTTACATGGAGTAGACACTCACCATAAAGCTCGTTCAGAGCAAATTCGAGGTTATTACTAATCCCTACCACTAAAATATCCCTGATGTCTAGCGATATTTAAAAAAATGGATTGATTAACTTATTCCTCAATCCACCATAAAAATCCTTCTAAAATATTATATGATTATAGTTAGTCTTCATCAGCGGAAGATACGCAGGTATGACTTCTTAAACTAAACGCGATCGTATCCGCTATGATTACGGGCTACTCTGTCTCAAACGGTAGACAGTAAAAGAGCGTATCAAATCCGTGTAAATGGCTGTTGGATTTCCAAAATCGCATTTCCAATTAACTAGTAAAATTACTTGTAATGGTTTTCAACCCATTTGTATCCTTATGGTTTAAGGATAGTTCTACCAGATCATTCCTTGCCCATTGTAAAAGGTCATATATAAAAACCCATGCCTCGAAGAATAGGCGCTGGGCCATTCTTTCGCCCTGGTAATATATATAGGTAATATTAGTCAAAAGCCCAAAAAATAGGCCCCAAATCGGTCTCAATAATATTTTGCCATAAAAAGATAAAATTTATATTAGTCAATCATCACCTTTCACCTTCACATGGCGATAATTCCATTATTACAAATAAGAAAAATGAAAAGAAAAGAACACGTGAAAATAAAAAGAAAAGTAAAAAGAAGGACAGTTTTTTTTTTGCAAATTTTGGTTCCCTCAATCTTCTTTGAAAGGCAGGAAAGGAACCTAATGCCTTCAATCGATTATTTTTGTAAAAAACGACAACGCGAATCATTCAAACTGATCAGTATGCAGACCAAAAGGACTATCTTCATACATAGTAAAGTCAACCACTATTCAGCACGAAAGCCAAGTACTATTCCAACAGATAAGAGAGCCAGGTTACTAATAAAGATTCCGTGACAAACATGTCACTGTTTATCAACAGTAAAAAGGCAAACAGTAAAAGATTCGGGTGGCAGACCAAACATTGTTCACGTACAGTAAAAGCAAATAGTTAATAATTCTTTGAAAATTCATATAAGAGAGCCTCTCCTCTTTGTAAGCATTGTCCAATATATAGGCATTCCGGAAGCCCCAAAAGCTTAGTAGAAACCCCTCTTCCTCTCTTTCCAACGTTCCACTGAAGGATCGAGGTTGAGATTCTTTAAACTTTGTAAGTCTAATCTTTTTTAAATGATATATTCTTTTCAATTTTGTAAATCAAATTTTTAATTTTTGTAATTAAAGTAAAGTTTTTATTATTTCAATATTAAATTGCTACTTCTTAAGAGGCCCTGTTAAAGGCTTTCTTCTCTTCTCCCTCCACTTCTGATTAATTCTGAGGACAAAATCGGGTCCGTTCCATGGGGGGCTCTCACTTTTTTGACCCTTTGTTGACCGAAGCAGAGGCTCTTACCCCCAGGTTACCCTATTCGAACGGAATGCGGCTCTGTGGCCAAAGGGCCCGACTTCGAGTTGCGACGTCACTTATGTTTTGCGCCAGTTCAGCCCATTTGATGGGTAGGTGAGGCGCTGTCGTAGGCACAAAAAATTCGATGTAGCCCGTAAAACACGATTAAGTCGACGCAAGTTGTCACTATCCTGAGGGTTGCGGGTAACCAATCGCCCTTCCTCGGCTTAGACCTTTCGGCTAATCCCCTCTCGCTAAATATTGGGCTGTATGTAAATCCCCCTCGCTTGAACAGTAGTTGTTTAAAGATAAACAGTATCCGTTTTTAATCTGAACAGTTAAGTAACAGCATATGTTTATGAACATATTTCTGATGTGGAAGATTCACACGAAGGTGCAACCACAGAGCTACTTATACAAAATAATATTTTTATCAATTTAACTCAATCCAAATCAGAAATTGTTTTTAAGTTTGAGGTTCCTGCCCAACCTTAGCTGGGATCCCCAGAACTATAGTCAGAGTGTGGTAGGAGAAGAGAAGGAAGCCTTTAACAGGCCTTAGTCAGGTAGCGGAAGGTTTTATAAATTTAATGAGTAAAATAAAACGTTATTTAAATATAAATTCTTAGATTAAATTACAAGTTAAGGTTTACAATCCAGACTGGTCGAACTTCGAATGTACTAAGAAACTCTTAGGAGGGAGGAGGGAGAGTGTCGTAGAATTTGGGTATACAAGCTTATGCCTTCACAAGAGGATAGGCTCGCCTTTAAATAAACATAGAAAGAATCATTTACTATTCTACTTTTACTATTTATGAACAGTGCGTTGTGGCTGCCAGCCGAATCTTGAACATGTTGACCTTTAGCTGTGGATTGAATAGTTGTTGTCTGCCATCGAATCTTTACTGTGGGATGATGCGTTGGCTTTTCCTTTGTAGAAACAGAGTGATTGTTAACTTTTTACTATTGAAATTTGATGGGAGTGGGAATAAGGTTTGCACCTGCACTTTTTACTCAGATTCGAGACGAGTGTTCCTTCTTTTTCTTGTTCTTTTTCTTTTCTTTGCTTTTTGTTTTAAAATTTTTCTTTGCCTTCTCAGCTTTACTTTTGACTATAATGGATTCAAAAATTTCATCATTTACTATCTGCGTTGGGGATAGTGGGAAAGTGATGTTGATGAGAAGAGAAGCCATGTCAGGCCCACTTGCGGGTTTGCTTGATTAGATTTTACGTGGAACAGGTCTGCCTGCTTTGACTTGATGAGGGTTTTACTGGAGAAGAATCAGGAATCTGTTGAGAGTGCTGAAGCAATTTCTTGCAGATTCTTCTTATAACTCATCTGGAGTTTTACAAGCAGCTAAACCTTGCTATGGCATTGTGCTTTTTTTGATGGCCGGAAAGATCGGGTTGTTCTGTTTAGTGCCAAGAGTGTTGCATAGGTTAATGGAAAACTGTTTTAAAGTTATCACGTTATCAGGAGATCAATTTTAAGTTCCGTGGTAGGAGTTTCTTCGAAAGATCTCCACCCATTTAATTTTGTGTCTTTTTACCAACATAGGAATCTGGGATGTTCCTACGGCATTACTGAGGGTCCAAATACCATTGAATATTTACCCAGGGCGTGAAGAGGCCATACAATTAGCTATGTAAGGGAAGGAATATGGCTTGCTTGCAGGATTGGGTTTATAATGGCTTAAATACTAGTATATGCCTGGATTGGAGAGGGATAATGTCATTGATAATTCCCACTAGTTTGCCCACCACTTTTTAAGCCAGGTGGGCACGTTACAATCAGTACGGAAAAGGATGTGTCAAATGATTAAACGCATGAAATGTCGTAGCAGTGGGATTTTGAATAGCAAAATATTTTCCCATGCATCACGATAAATCAAAATAATTGATTGACAGTGCTGTGTAACGTGTTTATATAAACTTTAAATTGTGTACAGGGGTAGAAAAGGGTTTAGCCAGTCCTTGGGATGAAGAATGCCGTGGAGTTTTAAGTGAGAATATAAAGAATAACATATTTATTTTTTGAATCATAATTTATGCTTTAATTTTTACAGATCCAGTGATCCAAGAGAAATTATGATGAATATTTTCTTGGGTTTTGAAAGATCAGGTTGGAGCAGAGAAGTACCAATGCCTCAGTAGTACTGTTTTAAAACAGTACCAAGGATGGTGTTATTATATCATCTTTCTTATTTTCATGAATTTCAAATGAAGAAAAGTTTAAGAAACCATTTATGTAATACCTTGCGTATACTGGATTTTTTGCAAATCCACAGCCATTCAACGATTTGATAGGAAGTCTGTTCTGATGCCTAACCGTTTGAAGACAGTTACTAGCGCGACCATGAACGGGTACGATCGCTTTAGGTGCTAGAAGACATACCTTGCGCGCCTCTTTGGAAAGAGGACGCTATACTTTGTAACGCTTAAAACACTTCTGGGATTACTTAGTGTTCCCAATCCTTTTTTAAGATCTGGAGAAAGTTTAGTGTTAGGGTTTTAGGTAAATTTCTGAATGGCTCAGAGAAGTTTTATGTGGGTGATTCAGGTTCTTCTTTAGGGCTTTGCCCTTATCCTTTTTCCCTGCCCATCGGTTCTGTGAAAGAATTTGCGAGTCAGAGAGTCGTGGAATGGTATTTTTATGCTGCCTTTAAATTTCAATATCAAATTCAAATATACTAAGTAACATTGGCCGCATCTTGCAAAAAATGTGTTAGAAGCCAGATTTTTACATCTTTTTGTAAAAACATCTTTTGCAGATTTACAATCAATAACGAAAGTAAAATTTTATTTAATTAAATGCATTGGAATTTATTGATGCAAATGACGGTATACTTTAAATCTCCTTTTTAGATAGTAGAATAAATTTATTGAAGTTTTGGTTCCAGAGATCCAGACGGTATACTGAATAATTCGTTCTTTATCATAATTACTTGTTTTTAAAATGACCAACCATATCCAGACACTGACCAGCGTCGAGTTTGCAAGCTATCGTTGAATGCTTGTTTGGATGAAGGGAATAAAGATATGAATTTCTTTAGCTAAAGCCTTTAATCTTTTACAACTGTGTATGCTGGCTGTCCAGGGGGGCCAGGCATCTTTCTTAGAGGCGCTATCATGTAATGGTTGTATCATGCAATTGAGTGTTGGCATAAAAATCGTATAAACTAATTTAAACATCCAGGAGAAAAACGTTGAAGGTGCGGTTTTATTAGTTAATCTTCAGTCAGGGGAACTTTGCGACCCAGAATACCATAGCTGCAGTTCTGATGGGCTGGATAATACCCTGTTCTATGTAATGACCAAAAACCTAACTTTTGTTTTAAATAAGTCCATTTTAGTTTTACTCAATGCTAATCCATGTTCATTTCCAATTTACCATGTCAAAATGTTTTAAGTGTTAAAACAAATGTTCTTCTAATGTTGCTACTAAAAACTAGAACATCATCAATAGTTATACTATACCCAGAATTCACTATGGGGATTAATATATCATTCATGATCCTCGAAAAACTCAGAAGGAGCGCATTTTTAATCCAAAGCATGTACATTCCATTTTCATGATTGACCGAAGGAACGTTGAATGGGGTTTAATCTATCATCAGGATGAATCTGATCTGCCAACTTAACCAGCATTTCATATCAATTACTAAAGAATATTTGCCTGATTTATAATTGTTATTAGATAAATCCTTCTTAATTAGGTAATGGAATACCTGATTCCCATTTTAAGCGTGTATTTAGTGGTTTTATAATTAATTACTTATATCGTAGTGACGCCTCCTTTCTATGTTCAGCAGTTGGTTATTGACAATAAAAAAGCTGCACAAGGACCTGACGTACTTCTAGATTTTACTAATTAATTTTTTATTTTCTAAATCTGAATTTCGTTTTTTACAATGGGTCGATGAAGGGTCAGGCTCATTTGTAATTAGTCGGGGCGTGTAGGTTGTAATGGACTTTTCATCAAATCCTCTCATAGGTAGAATCTACTGATATGTTGTTACGATTCCAAAATGCATGTGGGGTGATCTGCACCATTAAGTTATTTTCCGATAAATGTCTTTTAATTGTACCAATGTCTTAATTTGGGAACTATCTATCTTCTAGTTGCTTTTTTAATCCGTTGAAGATATGGTATTAATTTTCTCAAATTGATTGTAGAGTTCTTCTCTTTAAATTTTTATTTAAGAATAATCCAAAGTTTTAATAGAGATGAGCTCTTATAAATTTAAGTTTTTTCTCCTAGGTTTTTCAGTAAAATTCTAACCTAGCGTCTACTTCCTTCTATCTTGAATGTTATGCAAATCTTCTTTTGCAGAATATGGTGTTGTTAATTAGGTTAAATGAATGGGGTGTTCCTAGAATTACCATATAATTTATCTGTGTGAAAGTAAGGAATATTTTTTTAATTTCTATGCCGTAATTATTGGATAGATATCTGCTTCCAAGTTACCAGAATTTCTAATTTAGATTTATTAGCTGTAGTCAGTTTTATCACTGTGTTTGCTGACCGAAAAATTATGTGGAATTAAAATCAGATCTTATATTACAATTTAAATCTGCTCGGTATCAAATAAAGCTATACCATTTATTAAAAATCATTGTGAAATTTGTAAATTGTAATTTTGACTAAATATTTTCGTAGATGTTGATTTCTTGATATAAAAAGAAAGAGAAATATGGTGGAGTTTATGTCTTCATCTTCATTTTTGAGCTCATTTACTCCATCTGTTATTTTATTTCATCGGTTCATCCGAGAGGGAACTTTATAGGGATGATTCAATTGAGTTCTAAGTGTTTTATTTTAGCTTCATGTACTTGTGCTTGATGTTTTATCTGCTTTCATGTTTAAAATTCTAAGTTCTTTATATAGGTTTTTCTAATGATATTCTTGTTTTCTTAATTTTTTATCTTATTTAATATAGTAGTTAAATCATAAGTATTCAGTCTGACATTTTAAGGTGGTGATTATGTTTTAACTTCTTATTTTCTTCCAAAACTTGTAATTTAATTTTTTAAGAAGTTGACTTAAGTTCGGAGATCTTCAAGCTATGTATTAACTTTCAAAAGGTATTCTTGAGTCTTTTGTTAACTATTTCAGAGTTTTTGGCTGAAGAACTGGGTTGTGAACCTAGTTCATTCAATTTGGTTTCACTTTCTTGTACCTCAGAGTTCTGAGTTTAATCAGAGAGTAAGATACAATTCATGAGATTTTAATTATATCAATCAATCTTCTAAGTTTAATCATGCAATTTGTTATAACTTTGCAAAAAATTTTAGATGTATGTCCTTTCTGTAGCCAACATTTAAAACAATGTAAAGTCTTTATATTGAAAATCTTTATTAGTCTTTTTGTTGGTTTTTTATTTTTATTTTCATATAATGGGTTTAGTTTTATCTTTACGAATACTAGTCTTCTTTACAAGGTTTTAAATCTATAATGTTTTTATATTAAAAAGGTGTTTTTTTTATTTTTTTTTTATAGTTTGTGGGTTTTAGAGGGCATTGACCACTACATTGCTGAAGTCTTGGGTTAACTATAATCAAATTGTTTACAAAAAACTTGCCCTAATTCTTGTTTAGTTCTTTTTTAACTCAGTATTTTAAAGTTTTTTAAGTTTTTTTAAATGCTTGCGACAAATTTTGTAATCCTTCTTTCGAATTGATACTTATTTAATTGGCCGATAAGTTAATTTATTATATGGAATTGGGTTTAGCCATTTGATGTTTTAAATAATTCCTAACCCTTTCGGACGCTAAAAAATTAGGTAAACCAGCTAAAAATTTTTCTTTCCAAAAAGCTGATTTAGGAATTCTTGCTCTAAACATTAATCGTTTTGTAAAAAAGTAGTTTTATATAATGAAATTGACCTAAGGTGTTTACATTTTATAATTAACGGTAAAAAGTTCAGCATTTTTATCTTTATATGGTGATGGATCGCCTATTAAAAATGTTGAATGAAATGGTTAATGATTGAGAGTGTGGCGAGTGTGAGTCTTGGAATAGGTTCACCATTTCATCAAATAAAGGTTGATCCTGGTCATTTACTTGAACTGCATTTAAATATCTAAGTTGATCTTTTTCGGATTAGATGGTAATCCCAACCATCCTTTAATTGTCCTGTGAAATCCTTGCAAATGAGGATTTCAGCAACGGCGTTTATTCAAGATATAGGTGAACTGGGTTTTGTATAGGGCATTCCAGGCCGATGGTCATTTGTTGCAAAATACTTAAGATTTTATATTCAGGATTAAGGCCATTTCAATATTCCATTCAGTATAATTATTAAAGGCGATGTATACATGGAAGAACTTGGATATGTATGGAGGTTTATCAATAATTCCTAAGTTCTTGGGGGCCCTTAGAGACTAATTTCCTTTCTATGGGGGTTATAATTATTTTACAGAAATTGTTGAGCACTATCTGTGTCAGGTTACTATCTTCAGATTCTAGAAAGTTTCTTGCTAGAAAGATTTATCTATTTCTAGGAAGCATTAGGTAAGAAGTCGCTGAACTACGTGGGGAGGTAGATCCTGACTTGGCCTTCAAGATTGACTAAAGCTGGTTTGTTTAAAGTTCCGTTATTGAAATTGTGGAATTTTAATTCCCCTTTTGACTGAGTTTTAGATACCTGAAATGCGTTTAAAACGATAGTGTTGACTTTTTTACTTTATTCGATTTAACCTTTAGGAGTTGGTTGTCAAGTCCTTATGGGTTTTATTCTTGGAAGTAAAAAAGCTTGTTTCTATCTTTTCTTAATTGGGGTGTTATTCAACAAAAAGATTTAAACTGAGGGCATAAGCTAAAAAATGGTATTTTTTGGCGCTCAAGTAATTTTTATGCGAATCCTTTTCTTCTAGCTACTTTGTATTATGGTGCACAAAGTTAATGATTTTCATTTATTCTTAGGTATTTAAAATTTACTAAATGGCTGTTTAGGGAGGAAAAAGATCACTTCTTTGAAATTTATTTCCTTCATTTAACGATATTCCATTCTGGTCTTTTTTATCACGAAGTTGTTATTTGGGTTTAAAGACTTTTAGTTTTTGAATTATTATTTAAATAATTGAGAACCAGGTCTAAAAAATCTAAGTTGTTGGTTGTGAGAAGATATCTCTCATCC
>NW_023590793.1:0-45532 GCF_014843425.1 Jatropha curcas
ACACAATTCGTGGCCAATTTGAAAGCAGCGATCCTCCCATCACTATCAATTCGGGCCTGTGAAAGCACCACCGTGGGCCTATGAAGCAACCACCCCCCATCCAGCAACAAATAAGCGCGTCCGCCTATTTAATAAAGGGCTAATATACCCTAGCATATGATCATAGCTTCACATAACAAAAATCAATCTCTCATACCACGTTTGAAAATCATGCCAAAGTAGAAGCCCCAAATCAAATCATTCTTTCACAAAAAGCAATAATTCTTTAAATCAAAACCTTCTTCAATTACTTAATACCCATCATTTCCAAATTTCTCAACTTACAACTTACAAAAAAAATTACCTAAACATTCTTCAAAAGGAAATATTGAAAAAATATATATGATATATATTACTTTAATATAGGAAAATTTCTCATAAATTCCTTTCTTTTAAAAACTTTCTTAACATCATAATTGAAATTAATCATAAGAAACTTCTTATAATATAAAAATCATACTTATGTTATTCTATACAAAAAAATAGTTATATAATTAAGTAAGCCTTAACCACCCTAGAGTGGTTTGGCCTCTTAAATGAAAAACGCAAGGGGAGGAATTTCCTTCTCCAATCCAAGCATACTAAACATAACTCTTTATGCACCGAAGGTAAATCCATTATCCTATCCCATAAAATGCCAATTTTATCTAGAGCTTAATTCCACAATTTATCCCAAAATTTCGCAACAATTTTTTCCCATTTATATCCATGTTAAACATATCCACAATACCACTTTTCAACCTTATATCTATTTTTCTCAATAATCTAAATCCTCAAACATACAAATAATGCAATAGAACCTCATCACACATGATTTCAATACATACATTTATCCAAAATAAACCTATGAATTCAAGGCATAGGAAATTTCCAGCATTAAAATATTCCTTGACCTTTTGCTGTGTTTTTAAAGACATATACTTGAGTTATAGGTCTCAACAAAATTGATATGAATTAGATTTCATTTAGAAAGCTAGAATAAAATGATACAAATGTTATGAAGGGATCAACAGATCAGATCAATCTGCCAAGGTAGCAAACAAAAGCCTAGGAACAGAGACCAACAGTCCAGACCTAATCAAGCAGAAACCAAGTCCAATGTTTAATTGATTACTCCTTTAACCAAACCACTCAAATTAATGTCAATCCAAAACCAGAGAAGTCCTCAAAGACACAGGGAAAACAACTCTTCATGAAGACCTCAGAAACCAAATCTTGTCATTATAGTGGTCCAAAATGGGCACTCAATTCAGTGATTGCATGTGGCCCGACATAACAAGAGTCAGTTTAGGTATTTCAGCCATAAGTTTGAGCTAGTAATCTCCAAATTGGACGACAAAGAGGAGTGGGTTGGAAAAGCTAAGAAGTAGACCTACACTTTCAAAAGAAGGACGGATGCTCACATTCGCTGAAGTTCCCCGTGAGACCCCGACGACGGAATGCCACATTGTGCGGAGACACCGTCTTAAAAACGTTAACATACAATCATTAAAATAAGATTATTGAATTAGAAGTAATTTGAGTATTCCACAAGTTTGCCGAGTAATTTTTTTTTTTTTATAGATAATCAATTTCATTTCGTTTTCATCTCTTTTTTTTTTTTTTTTTGAAAAAATAGATTGGGAAAAAGTTCCTACATAAATACTGTAATAGAATTTCCCTTTTAAAAACTGAAGCTCGCCAAAACAATGTGAATGCAAAACAATCCCAATTAAACTCCAACTCCCAACATCTCACATAATCATCATAAACAACAACAACACTTCTATATTTTCCATAATTATAATAAATCCTCAATAGCGAGTTTTAATATTCATCAATTAAATTGCATTCAGTATATATATCAGTCTTAATAAAATATCATAACCACTCTCTGAAATATTTTATAATTCATCATTTAATGAATCTTATTGCTTATCTCCGAATATAGACAACCAACATAATTGCTAATTACATGCTTAAGTTATAAATTCAAATAATACAATCTTCTGAAATATAATACTTAATACATGCCATAGTTCTTAGTACATAATCTCACAATCTACTAAACAGAATAGTCACTTGGACTTCTGCCCTGATGCTACTCTCTAGTCTTCAAGCAGCAACAACAAGTCTTTAACCTTACGCGTGATAAAAATCAAACGCGGCTGAGTATAAACTCAGTGGTGCTCAATAATTCCTGTAAATACTCAAATTTTGAGGCTCAGGGGAATAACATGGTAATGTGACTCTTTAAATGGAGGAAAGCAGCGCCTGCTACAGTACCGTGCCAATTTGTTTTGACTTTGCTATGTAAATTTTGACTTTGCTGCAGCAACTGTGGCAAACAGTCCCGGCCGGACCCGGAGGCCATTTTGGACATTTACTGGAAGTATGCCAATATGGTACCTTAAAATGTCCGGAATGTCCGCGAGGAATCGCGGAACAGGTCCGAAATATTTTTCTGAGACCCGGAACTCCCGAAAACTCCTCGGAGTGAAAAAGCCAAGGTAACCGCGGCCCCTGCGCCGGCCACGGCGGCACCCTGCCGCCGGCGAACCCATTTTGGCCTATTAAAATGGCCTCTCCCCCTTCATTTTTGACACCCCCCTGTCCTGTGGTTGACGGACGATCTTTCTCCCCTCTCCCGCTTCCTTGGCGATTTCTTTAACCGCTTTTTGCATTTAATTTAATTTTTATTGCATTTTTGTTGTGAATAATTTTGGACACTAAAATCAAAACAAATTAAAAATTAAAATTAATATTTCCCAAGCGAGGAGCTTAATCTGGAGTTTATAGAAGCCGGTTTCGATTAAATCAGGTGACGTAAAACGAAACTCTCCTAATTTATTTTAGCTACTTCATCATGCTTCTCTTCTACTCCTAAATAATTCTTACAACTGCATAAATGCATCATTGGTCATCTTAGGCAAACAAATTGCCTCAAGTAAATGAAATTTAAAGCCTAAATGCCTCTGGTTTAATTAAAATCGTGGTAATAGCTGTAAATCCGAACATTTTAGCCTAAGAGCCTAGTTAATTAATACTAGCGGTTCAACTGCCTTAATTTTCAAAACAAATCCGGCTTAAAAAGTCCAATTAAATAATTGGTGGCTAAAAGCCCTTAATTCAATCACGTTTCGACAATAAATTGTGATTAAGCCTCGAACGCGCCCGATTATATTAATAATCGTGGCAATTAAAGCCTAAATCGCACCTTTTGGCAAAACTAAATTGCCTAAATACCAACACATTTTGGCCAAAGGCCTTAAAAATCAAGACTCATTTTGGGCGAAAATCGCCGCAAATCAACATTTTTGGCAAACAATTGCCTAAATCAAAATCATTTTGGCTAAAAGCCATTAAAATCAACCATTTTGGCAACATGCCTAAAAATCAATCAATCTTTGGCAAATGCCTCAAACAAAAATGCACAAAGCATACACACTAAATGCACAAAGCATACACACTTATGCACAAAGCAAACACACTTATGCACAAAGCATAACACACGTCATTGAGCCACCAAAGCATAGCCACACTCATGCAGCAAAGCATACACACTCATGCATTAAGCATACACCTTCAAAGCCTTTTAAAAAAAAGGCCTAATCGAACTAGAACGTTTGACTTTGATCTTCATTCAAAACGGAAGTACGTAGGCACGTAAGAGGATTTACCCGAGGGCAAGTCAATAATACTCAAACATTTCATTAAATCCATCATTCACATCTTGCAAAGCATTCATTCATACGGTTTAAGTTATCAGTAAACATGACATAGTCTCGGGATCCCACCTCGGGTTGCAGAATGTGCCTTAAACATTGGATAATTTAATTCTAGTAACTAGGGTTAATTAAAAAGTTGGAGTCACTCAGGGTTTTTTCCTAGTTACCCTAAATAATTAAACAAGGTGGCGACTCACACAACATCATGTGCATTTCTTCCTTAAGTCAACATGCCATCCATATGCTATACATTTGGGGGAGGGGTTCACAAGTTTGGCGACTCTGCTGGGGGAAATTAAATTAATGTAATCTTTTTGGCATAAAAGTGGACTACAATTGCTCGTGTAAACTAACCTGCCCTTCTTTAGGGCTTATTATTTTTGTGTGCCTTGTTTTGCAAGGATATCATAAGCACGAAATCGAGTGTTCTTTCGTTAAGAATACTTGATTAGGAAATTTGGACTTAATCGTAAAGTTGTGATTAAAACATTAAAACTTGTTTGATTTATTTTGCCACGATTTTGAAGAAATTTTTTCTCCATTGCATAAAAACATGAATTTCAAATAATTCTTTCTTCTCTCTGTTCAAAACTCTGAGTGCTGGATAGCAATAGCGGCTGATCGGACAGGTCTCTTTGATTATGTCGACGGACAGCCAAAAGCGTCCTCCCTGTTACCCCGGCGCAAAACGCATCCCTTAATCCTTTTGGTGGGATGGCCCATGCAATGCGTACTGTTGGACCCACGCGAAACTCCTTGTTTCACATGTGGTTAGGTATATCCATGCTCAAGGTTCAAGGGTCCCTTTATAAAGCCTATTCCTCTAATTTGCGTCAAATATGCCCTATAGAAACCTATCCCTTAGGACTGTATGCACCCCAATAAATGTGAAAGCATATCATGAAACAATTTTTTATGGTTGTGATGTTTGGTGCGCATTCCACGCATTCATCCCATACTTCACAATAAAAAAAAAAAAAACATTCCTATTTTCAAAGCTGAAAAAATCACATTTTGGTCTCCGAGGGAAAAACCCTTTAAAAAACAATTACATTTTTGGCCCCTGAGACCCTGTAATTCACAATTTTTGGTCCCCTAAAGACCTGAAAAGACGTTACATTTGTGGTCCCTAAGCCTGGAAAATCACATTTTGGTCCTAAATTTCAATTTGGCCACAAAGGCCAAAAAATTCTCAATTTGGCCCAATAAAGCCCCAAAAATTTCAACAATGTGGCCTCAAAAGGCCCAAAATCACTTTTTGGCCTCCTAAGGCCTAAAAAAATTTTTTTTTTTTGAGAACTTAGGGCCTTTCGAATAGTCAGAGGTGTTCCAGCCTAAGCACTCTAACTTATCATATCACATCCCATTGGGTCCTATCCTAGGTGTCCCTAAGCCTAAGCCAACACTACCCTATATTGTTTGGTCAATACCACCCCATATCACAAGGGTCAAGTCAAATAACCTTACCCTGTACACTACCCTAAACCTCACATTATTTCACAATACCCTATGAAAACACCTCATAGGCATAGTCCTATCATTTTTGACTATGTCCCTTTCATAGGTACCCCTCCAGACCACCTGTACCCGAAACACCAACTGAGCTCTCACCCACAAGTCCAACAACCCCGACTGCACCAATTTTGGCATCAACTGTCTGACATCCAAAACCTCATTGAACACTGGAAGCCAGAATGGAGGCTAGAATTGAAATGAGGGCATTGGCTGCCCAGAGGACTGCCCTAATACCTGAACTAGGTTAGTGGTAATCGGATGGGGCTTCAGCGGGGGAAGTGGACCTGCTACTCCAATCAGGGTCCTGCTGCTGAACGCGACAACCCTGCCGCTTAAACGCTGGAATGACATCCCCCATAAATTGCTTCTGAGCTGGAAGCTCAGAAAATGAGAGAAAAAATTGGAACTGTTGAGAGAAGGTCCTATTACTGCCCTCAAAGACACCACAAGGAAGTGGTTGGAACAATGGACCTCTTGTCCTTGTTCCCCGAAGCAAGAACTGCCAACTAAGTTTCAAGATGCCCGTCACCATGGACAAGTTTGATGGAACCAACTTGTCCGCAAAACGCACCTGAAAAATGTATGTGGGTGCGCCTCCAACACCGTTTGGCCTGAACAGCGAGCTCCCTTGCCTCAGTTGTTTCAGCAATCTTTGGACTGGTGCTGCATTAAAGATGGTTTGGTAAGCCTTGGATCATTCCCAAATGAAGAAATTTGGAGGACATATGCCAATGTTTCAAACATGGCAGTAATCATTATAATATCGAAGTGGATGTTACCCGGAGGGAGCTAGAAAACGCACTGAAACAAAAGAACAATGAGCCCTTCCTCCTCATTTCCTTCGAGGTGGAGAGCCAAAGCTGCTCAAATGATCAACCGACCCTCTGACAGGAACAAGTTTGATCATAATAATCAAGAATTTACTGCCTGTCTACCAGTCCACAGCTTCAAAACACAGTAACTTGCGTACGTTCCAATCGCTCAATTGCGACTTGCAACTAAGGTGGAAAGACTTAATCCAGTTTGGGTTGCTCAAAGAGAGACTCATACAAGAAGCAGAAATCATGCTGGGTCTAGGTGAGAACAAATGAAATAGTCCAGTATAATCCCCACGAAATTCCTTTTAACGTGTTTTGGGAATTTGGAAAGCAATCAGCCCAAAAGGAGGCAATAATATTGAATCTCGGCATGCCAATACCTTTTGGTATTCCCCGAGTAAGCAAATGAAAAGCAAATTTTACTGAAAGCCCTTAGAAGCAAGGCCATTAACAAACCCCCTGCCCAGAATTTTCAAAGCCAATGAATACTGTGAGTACCGATCAGGACATGGGCATAAAGACCGAATCATGCTGGACTTTGAAAAACTCATCTACAAAGACCTGGTTTGACAAGGGTCCATCATCCCCCAAGAGGCAAGCTGAACATCAACCAATCCCATTGCCTCAACGCATGGATAAAATGCAAAAAAAAAAAAAAAAATTTGCTGAAAACAAGAAATCTTTTCGATCCTTTCGAACTTTTCTTAGAAAATGAATGAAGTTTGTGTCCTGAGAAAGGTTTGAGATAAAGCCTCCAAAAGACAAAAGATTGTTTCAAGACTAACAAACAAACATGTCTGATCGATTGAAGCAAAATCGAGAAGAAAACAAAGGTCACTACAGTTCAATCCCGATCCTAGTCCCATCATAAGTCCACCTAGAGTCTATCTTTTAGTTGGCCTAAGTTTCTTTTTTTCTTTTCATTTCATTTTTCCATTTCAAGTTTTCATTCAATTTAAATTTGGTAAATCCGAAGTGTCTTTTGTAAACAATTTTGTCTTTATAAATAAAAAAGGGATCAGTTGTACGTTCCATCATGTTTAATACTCCTCTCTCTATCTTTTCTGTGAAAGGCACAAAAAAAAAAAAATCAAAAAAATAATAATGAAAAAAATGATGATAAAAAAGATAATAAAATTGGGCAAAGAAAATTGCATCATCCATTCAATTTGCTCTGCATCAAATCAAAGCTGGGGGCATCTAAGAAGCACCAACAAAGGGGAAGTTTTGGAAAAGGGTAATCAATGGAAAGGATCCAGCAAGGGTACGCAAGACTTCCAAACAGTAACCGAGACAAAGCCGATTGAGGGTTAGGGCCCAGAATGGTTTCCTCCGAAAACCCAAAGGATGGAAGATCCCGATAGAGAGGTGTTTGAAATTTGAGCTTAAAAGCAACGGAAATAAGAAGTTATGGCTTTGAATTGGGTTGGGTCTTGCACGATAGTCGCAATGCTATCCATACACTAACTCCAAGTCATCTCAGAAATCAAGGTTGCCTTGAAATTTCTTTATGGAGAGGCTGCTTCTAAGTAAGCAAAAGGAAAAACCGGGACAAAAAGGAACCCCTGGTCAAAGGAAGCAAACAAGCAAAAAAGAAAAACAAAATAGGTGAAAAGGAACTTCTGCACAAAAAGAAAGGAAAATCAAAGGACAAAGGTACAGAAATCAAGTGTTCAAAAAAACGGGTCAATTGCAAGCTCTCCGTTAAAATTCAAAGCCCAATCAAAGGTAGATGACTAATCATTTCAGGCCATAAGGCACAAAAGATCAAGCGGCTGCTCACATTTTGAAAAAGCAGCATAAAAGGAAGCAAGTCCATTTCCACAATTGGAAGACAACAAACACCTTGAAATCAAGCGCCCAAGCATGGCACAAAGAACAAGTGTCCTTATAAACCAAGGATCATTTCCTCAAACAAGGAAAAGGAAGAGTCTCCTCAAAAATTCCTTATGGAGAGGAGAAACCATTGAGAATAATAAGTTTCCAAGTTCAGAGGAAGATAAAGTTCAAGAAAAAGGAACCAAAAATCAACCTCATAGAATTCAAACATGGCGAAGCCAATAAACTCAAAGCATAAAAGCTTCTTCACCACTCAAAGCCACTCAAGTTACCACCACAATGTGGGTATTCAACTCTTTGTGATGATAACAAGTCATATTTCAGTCAACCCATGGTAAATTCACTACGACAAACAAAAATCAGATTCGCCTAAGGGTCATCACTATCATAGGAGCTCGAGTCAATAAGTTGATTCAACATCATCAAAGTCCGGGAAAGAATCCCGCAAAGACATCAAAAAGGCCGGGAAGGAATCCGCGCGAAGAAATCAGTCAAAAAATAAATTCTGCTTCAACATCCAGTCGGGAAGGAATTCAACAATGACATCAAGGCCGAGAAAGGAAATTCCCCGTGAAAGAAATGCAAGTCAGAAAATGAATCTGCATCAAACATTCAAAAGTCGGGAAGGGAATCCTGCAAAGAACATCAAAGCCGGGAAGGAATCCCGAAAGACATCAGGCCAGGAAAGGAATCCTGCGAGAAATCAAAAAATAAAATGAATTCTGCATCAACATCCAGCCGGGAAAGGACTCCCACAAAGACATCAAAGCCGGGAAGAATCCCGAAGAAAATCAAAATCGGAAATGAATCCCACAATCAAAATTAAAGTCGGAATTGAAATTTTGCCCCAAACAGCAAGTCATTCCCGCACCAAGTCGGAAATAAATTCCCGCACCAAGACAGAAAGGAATTTCGCACTAAACATCAGTCGGAGATGAATTCCGCACCAGCCGAGCACGAAGTTTGCCATCCCAGAAGGAACTTAAACGAAAGAACCTGATTCTCCCCATCCCCCGAAGAGTTCTTGGAGAATACGTAGGCAGCACAAAGCGCCGGGTCCAAAACATAAGTTTTGCATCCAATAAATAGCATTTTCTCTTTGCCAATAAAAAAAAAATAAATGATAAAAAAAAGGAAAAGAAGAAAAAAAAAGAGAGAGAGGAAAATGTCAATTCAATCCCGCGGGTTCCCAAAACAACGCCTAAAAATGTCAAATATAGATCGTTGAGAGGTAATTCTTTAATAACCTCATCTACCACCGGACCATCGTTTCTTCGATCCTTTCAGACGAGCGATGTCATCCTCTTGGTCCGTTTCCTCGAGTCATATAGAGTGGCTTTGGGTTCTCTTGATTCTCAAACCGATTGGACAAGTACAAACACCAATGTTTTAGAGGTATTCGCCGTGGTCAGCACCATTCTGGGGCAAGAAAGTGTAAGAACTCAACCATTCTCCCATCCACAGAGAATAATTTACGGAATTTTTAAGAAGAAATTCTACTTCAAGCTAATAAGGGCATCAATTCTCTCAAGCAGGGGGCAAAAATCCTCCAAGACCGATTCCAGGGGCAGTGTTATAGAAAAAACATACCACAACCCAGGGTGAAACCCAACCATCGTCCAAATCCTCTTTTAACGCAAGCCCAGGGTAGAGCCCGGTTAATGGTTAATCTTTTTTTTTAACAAACCTAGGGTGAAACCCTAACCAATAACCGGATCCATTTTTTCATCCAAAACCAAGCCATTTGATCATTTTCAACTTTAGGTGGACCCTTGGTTCTCAAAAAATAAAATAAAACTCTTTTTCAAGCCCCTCATTAAGAGGCAAAACATCTTTTCAAAGTCCTCTAAAGAGGCAAAATCACTTTTTTTAAGCCCTCTATTAAGAGGCAAACATCCTTTCAAAGTCTTTAAGAGGCAAAAATCTCTTTTCAAGCCTCATTAAGAGGCAAAACATCTTTCCCAAGTCCTCTAAGAGGCAAAATCCTCTTTTCAAGTCCTCTAAGAGGCAAAACTTCTTTTTTAAGTCCTCAAAAAAAAAAAAAAAAAAAAAAAAACATCTTTAAGTTACAAACAGTATATCCATGCATTTGATCCATTTTCATTTTGCAAAAGAAGAAAAAAAAAAAACAGCGGCGAGGTTTCCTCCTCTGCCATCCTCAAAAATTTTTGCTCCTTCAGACTGCCATTGGCTCCATAAAATCATTTTTATGATAAGCCAAGTGGGGGGCAACTGTTGAATACTCGCTCAAATTTTTTGAAGGCTCAGGGGGAAATAAAATGGTATGTGGAAACTCTTTAATGGAGGAAAGCACGCTTGCTAACAGTCCGTGCCATTTGTTTGTTTGACTTTGCTACAGTAAATTTGACTTTGGCGCAGCAAACTGTGGCAAACCAGTCCGCCGGAATCCGGAGGCCCATTTTGGACCATTTACTCTGAAGTATGCTAAATATGGTACTTAAAATGTCCGGAATGTCGAGAGGATCGCGGAAACAGGTCCCGGAATATTTTTCTGAGAACCCCAGAAACTCCCAGAAAACTCCTCCGGGGTGAAAAAGCCCAAGTAACGCGCGGCCCCTGCCCCCGGCCACGGCGGCACCCTGCCCGCCGGCGACCCGTTTTGGCCTATAAAATGGCCCCTCTCCCGCCTTCAATTTTTGGACAAACCCCCTGTCTGTGTTGATGGACGATCTTTCTCCCTCCCACGCTCCTTGCGATTTCTTTACCGCTTTTTGCATTTAATTAAATTTTTTATTGTGCATTTTTGTTGTGAATATTTGGGAGCACTAAAATCAACAAAATTAAAATTAATTAATATTTCCCAAGCGAGAGCTTAAATCTGGAGTTAAGAAAGCGTTTCCGATTAAGATCAAGGTAACGTTAAACGAAACTCTGCCTATTTAATTTTAGCAGCTTCATGCCATGCTTCTCTTCTACTCCTAAATAATTCCTACAACTGCATAAAATGCATCCAAATGTCATCATTAAGGCAAAAAATTGCCTCAAAAGTAATAATGAATTTAAGCTAAATGCCCGGTTTAATTTAATAATTCGTTGGTAATAAGCATTAAAATACCGACAATTTTGGCTAATAGAGCCTAGTTAATTTAATAACTACGGTTCAACTGCCTTATTTTCAACAAATCGGCTTAAAGTCCAATTAATCAATAAATTGTGGCTAAAAGCCTTAATCAATCCAACGTTTTCGACAATAAATTGTGATTAAATGATCGAGACGCCCGATTAATTAATAATCGGTGGCATTAAAGCCTAAAAATCGCAACCTTTTTTGGCAAACTAATTGCCTAAACAACACTTTTGGCCAAAGGCCTTAAAATCCCCAACCATTTTTGGCGAAAATCGCCTAAAAATCACAATTTTTTGGCAACATTGGCCTAAATCAAAATCAAAATTTTGGCTAAGAAGCAATTAAAATCAACAATTTTTGGCAACAATTGCCTAAATCAAAATCATTTTTGGCTAAAAAGTCCATTAAAATCAGACATTTTTGGCACATGCCTAAAAATCAATCAATCCTTTGCAAAAGTGCCCAAACAAAATGCCAAAGCCAATACACACTAAATGCACAAAGCATACACATCTTAATGCACAAAGATTAAACACTCTATGGGCACAAAGTCAAATACACACTCATGCACAAAGCATACATACTCAATGCACAAAGCATACCTACACTCATGCAAAAAGCATTACCACACTCATGCATTAAGCTATAACCTTCCAAAGCCCTTTGCCTTTTAAAAAAAGCGCCTAATCGAACTTACGTTTGACTTTGATCTTCCTTTCAATATGGATACACGTAGGCACGTTAGGGATTTAACCCCGAAGCGGCAAGTCAAAATCACTCAAACATTTCATTAAATCCATCATTCACGCTTGCAAAGCATTCATTCCATCGTAGTTTTATCAAGCATGACATAGTCTCGGGATCCACCTCGGGTTCGCCAGACTGTGCCCTTAAACATTGGTAATGTAACTAGGTTGATTAAAATTGGAGTCACTCAGGGTTTTTCCTAGTTTACCCTAAAATAATTAAACAAGGTGGTGACTCATACATTCACGTGCATTTCGGTCCTTAATCATATGCATTCACATGCCTATGACATTTGGGGTAGGGGTTCACAGATGCAGAGAGTTGGCGGTACGCCATAAGATCGGGGGTAAGACATTCGTGGCGGTAGAGCTGGATGCGACACTAGACGCAGTTGTGGAGTGGCTGAAGTTAAAGAAGAGAGTGAAGTCGAAGACTTAGAGGGGGCGACTTCATATATATCATAGAGTGGCTTAGCTTTCGTTTCTTTTCTCTTCTTGGATGAGACATATATTTGTAGGAACTTTCGAATGATTGTGGATGTTTACAACTTTATTAATTCAAAGAGCTTTTTCTGAATTCTTATGTACTCCTATATGTTGCATGAACATTTTATGAATGATTCCGGACCTTTCTGAGTGTCTGAGAAATGAATGTAGTGTAAACTAGGCAATTTACTGAAATTTGTAGAGAAGTGGCATGCGCCATATGAACTGTGGCTGGTGCCACACGTAGTGGTGTGAGCCACTACTAAAATCTTATCTTTTGGGTGGCATACACCATTATTAGTGCAGCTATTGACAGCTGTCAAAATGTCCTTTATTTCGCCTATAAAAAGGATCACAAAGGTACACTACGACCTTAAAAGCTTATTTCCTCTACAAAACACAATAATAACCCATATAACACTTCCAAAAACTCTTATTTCTTCATTAATTTCTCATGGATCGGACTCTTGTTCCCATGTTCGGTTCATTGTTCCATAGACTTACCCAAGAGGAATGGGATATGCTATCACCTTTGGAGATAGATTGTAACACCCTCCGCCGAGTCCCGTGAGACCTGACGACGGATGCCACATTCGGTGCCGGAGACACCGTCTTAACTTAACACTTCAAAGGAAATATTGAAAAATATATTATACAGCATATATTATACGTAATATTAGAAAAATTTTCTCATAAATTCCTTTTCCTTTTTTAAAACTTTTCTTAACCATCATAATTAAATTTATTCATAAGAAACTTCTTTATCATATAAAATCATATTTTATGTTTACTATACAAAAAAAAAATATATATATAAATTAAGTAAGCCTTACCACCCATAGAGGTGTTTGGCCTCTTAATAAAAAAAAATTGAAAACCAAGGCGGAGGAATTTCCTTCTCCAACCAAGCAACTAAACATAACTCTTATGCAACCAAGGTTCCATTTCTATCCTCATCATTGCATTATCTTTAAGCTAATTCCACACTTTATTCCCAAAATTCCAACAATTTTTCCCATTTATATCCATTTAACATATCCACCAATTACCACTTTTCAACCTTATATCTTTCTTATTTTTCTCAAATCAATCCTCCAAACATACAAATAATCAACTGAGAACCTCATCAACATTTGATTCATACATACATTTTATTTCCCAAATAAAACCTATGAGTCAAGGCATTAGGAAATTCCAGCATTAAAATATTCCTATTGACCTTTGCTGTGTTTTTAAGACATAACTTTGGAGTTATAGGCTCCAAATTTGAATGAAATTAGGTTCATTAGAAAGCTAAGATTAAAATGATACACAATGTTATTGAAGGGATCCACAGCTCAGATCAATTCTGCAATGTAGGGCAAACAAAAGCTAGGCAAACAGATCACCAACAGTCCAGACCTTAATTTTCAGCAAGAACCAAGTCCAATGTTTTAATTGAATTTACTTCCTTAACCAAACACTTCAAATTAATTCAATCAAAAACCAGAGAAGTTCTCAAGACACAGGGGAAAACAACTCTCATTGAAGACCCTCAGAACCAAAATCTTGGTCATCTATTAGTGGTCAAAATGGCACTTCAATTCAGTGATTTGCATGTGGCCGACATCAATAGAGTCAGCCAGTTTAGGTATTTCAGCCATAAGTTGAGCTATGTATCTCCAAATTGGACACAAGAGGATGGGTTGGAAAGCTAAGAAGTAGACCTACAACTTTCAGGAAGGACTTAGACACAAATGGAAAATAGAAATGGTCGACAACGAGTCATTAATCTCACCCAATAACACTTTTTCCAAAATTCAGCTTACTTTAAACATGAAAAAAACATGAACAACAAAGATACAAGGTAGAGATTTCTACCACATACTAAATACTCATCAAACATCACCCAAGAGCAATGTATTGCAACCAAAGTTCAACAAATCAATCATTTCATACAAAATCCCAAAATACATGTATGATAGCATAAATGCACAAAATCAAAAATTCAAGTAAGAAATTCAAGTAAGGTAAGTGTGTTTTATAAACCCCACTAACCTTAAAAATAAGCTTTTAGCAAGCTTAAATTTAAAGCTTTCAAGCTCTAAACTTTGCCTTTACTCCACTGGTAGAGGTTCCCCAACCTTTGGCTTAAGTAGGGAGACATCTCCAAAATTTCTTGAAAACTAATCACACAAAATCCACTTCTCAAGCTTTAATTCTCTAAGATTAATTACTTAAATCAAGTTTGGGTGCTTTTAAGTTGAGTGGATTTAACAAGTAAGAAGTGAAGAAAACCAAAGAAGAGAAGAAGAAGAGGAAGGGCGTTGAAGAGAAGAAGAAGAAGAGAAAAAAGTGGTTTGCTCAATAAATTTGAAGTTTGACCTTATAAATGATCAAAGGGTAATTTTGGTTCTTTTCCCCATAATTGGATGGCCTAAAGATTAAGCTCATCTAATGCGCTAAAATATTTCCAATTCAATTTCCTTTCACAATTTATTTATCTCCAACAAATTTCTCAAATTACTCCATTAAAAAATTATTCCCTTCAAATTATTCCTCAAATTTCCTTAATTAATAAAGTATCATAATTCACTATTCACTAATTATCTAAATTCTCCAAAAATATTCATTACTTACTTTTTACCCATAAAAATAATGCATACATACTCCAAAGATATTAAAGAAAATATAAAACATATATAGTAATTTTTCCGGACCAAAATAATATCAACTCCCAGACCGGTAGTACTATTCACAAACTAGTCATACTATTGACAGACCGGTGGTACTATTCATAGACTGGTAAATCACTATCCATTCATAGTTAATTATACTCAATATCTTCCTCAGATCTAAATAAAATATTATCCCCCTGCACTATTCATGACCGATAAAATAATATTTATTTTAGATTTTCAAAAATTTTGGAAGGCGTTTACATGTTTCTTTGTGTGCAACGTTAATTTTTATGGGAAAAAAACTCTGCGAAATTTTTCCGTAGGAATTTCCTTAAACCATTATTTTGTAAAAAAAAAAAATGTTAATTACTTGCCTCTTTTATGAAAAATTTAAACCACTTTTAATTTTTGATCTAGCTTTAATACGTGACATAAATTTTCGTAGGAATTTCCTTAAACATTATTTTTGTAAAAAAAAAAAATGTTAATTACTTGCCTCTTTATGAAAATTTAACCACTTCTAATTTTTGATCTAGCTTTAATACGTGACATAAGACGGTGCTCCGGCACCGATTGTGGCATCCACCATCTGGTTCTCCGGGATTGGTCGGTGGGTGTTACATTCCTCACATGTTCAAGATGCCAAGCTTCGAGGTATATGATGGAACTACCAATCCAAGGAGTCACCTAGCAAACTTTCATCCGTGATGCACATCCAGATGACGGTAGACACCCTCCTATGTAGAGCTTTCCTATAACGCTGAAAGGACCAGCTTAGGAATGGTTTTAAATGCTTAGGACAGGATCCATACGCAATTTTGCTCAGTTGGCTCCTGCATTCAAGGCCCGTTTCATCACCTGTACACCGAACAAGAAGATATCCTCAAACCTGATATACCTAAAGAGAACAAACGGCGAATCAGTTTGAGAATATATCAATAAATTTTAGAAGCTGGCCATGTAAATAGAAGACCTCAACATGGAAGTCACCAATAGTGCAATGGCCAAAAACTGTAAGTATAACTAACTCTTTAGCTCGTTGAATATTGATAGACCTTATTCTTTTGCATAATTGATGGCCCAAGCCAATAACTTCGCTCGGTTGGATGTAGCTTGGAAAGCCCAACAAACATAGCTCAAAGAAGGCAAATCCAAAAAGAGGACCAACAACCCCCGAGGAGTCTCTCCCCCCTCGGGTCAGCAGATCGCATAGGGATCAAGCTAGTTACTTGACATGCTCACCCTATTCACGCACCAGTGCTCGCCCCATGAGTGAAGCTGACTTTACACCTCTATCCAAAAGCCGATCAGATATTCTACAATGGATGAAAGACAATTGAGAAGAGGTTCACTTCAATTACCCGAGGCAGCTTAGAGAGGAGTCCACCGGAATAAGAGACAAGAGTAAATATTGTGCATTCTAGAAAGACGTCGGGCATGTTACTGAGCAATGCTGGCAGCTGAAGAAGGAGATAAAATGCTTGATACAGCGGGGAATTCTAAAGTAGTTCATTAGGAAAGAAAACGACTCAGAAAAAAGAGATGCAGAGCCTTCCAAAAGGACAGGCAAACAACTAGTAAGATTAGAACCTATTAGTACAATTAACATGATATTTTATGGTGCTACAGGAAGAGACAAGACAACAGCAAGGAAAAGATAGGCCAGAGAAATTTACTCTATACGAATAGATATCCAGTAAACCACCTACGCAAATCGATCACTATCTCTGAAGAAGATGCAGAACACGTACACTTCCCATACGTAGATGCGTTGGTAGTGGAAGGAGTAATGGAGAATTAAAAAGTTAAAAGAATCCTAGTAGATGGCTGTAGCTTAGTAAATTTAATTACCTTAGAGGTATTCAAAGCCCTGAAGCTAGAAGTCACCAAGTTGAAGCCAGTATGAACCCCCTTTTTGGCTTGGCAGGAAGGCAAGTGTCAGTAGAAGGAAGTACAAAGATTGCCATGGAGCTCGATGACGGTGAATATACTAGGACAGAGAAGACCGAGTTTGTGGAAGTGGATATTCTATTTCCCTATATCCCCATCCTGGGTCACCCATTACTATATACTTTTGGTGCTTGCACATCAATCAGGTACCTTCTCATGAAATTTTACTCTAAATCGGATAATATTATGGTAGTCAGGGTAGTCAGAAAGTAGATAGGGAAGCATATCTCATGGCCCTCAAAAGAGTGCAGCTCGCCCTCCCTCTCCAGATGTTCCCTGAGGTCGATAAACAAGTGTCGAACCTAGAGATTGGTGAACCTTAGATAGCTGAGCCTTTCGATACACCAAGGGTTCATACCGAGTTGAATCCAGAGCCAGAGGGCGAACTGATAGATATTACCGTTGAAGAAAACAAAACACTAAAAGTGGAAGCTAATCTCCCGGAGGAGACACTTACTCCATAGAAGACGTACATAGGAAAAACAAGTAAAACTTTGCATGGACTGCAGCGGACATCAAAGGAATCGACCCGGGCACTGTGAACCACAAGCTCAATACTGACCCAAGCATCAAGCCGGTCAAGTAGAAGAGAAGAAACCATGGACCAATCAGACAGAAGGTATGTACTGTTGAAATTGAAAAGCTTATTAATGTAGGTTTTATCAGAGAGGTACACTATTCAGAGTGGCTAGCCAATGTGGTCCTCATCCCAAAGCCAAACGGCAAATGGCACCTCTGTGTCGATTTCATCGACATGAACAAAGCCTGCCCTAAGGATCCCTACCCACTTCCAAACATTTACCAACTAGTGGATTCAACCACCGTACATTTTCATGGATGCAGTAGCAGGTTACCATTAGATCAAGATGAACAAGCTTGACAAAGAGAAAATTGCTTTCATAACTGACCGAGGAGTGTATTGTTATGAGGTAATGCCATTCGGCCTCAAAAGTACGAGAGCCACATAGCAACGGTTAGTTAACATAATGTTCAAAGACCAAATTGGGAAAACCATGGAAGTTTATACAGATGACATGACAGTGAAGAGCAAGCATGTAGAGGACCATGCCAAAGATCTAGAGACAACATTTCAGGTATTATCCAAATATAACATGAAACTTAACCCGGATAAATGTGTCTTTGATGTGCCAGCAGGAAAGTTTTTGGGATTTATGATATCCAAAGATTAATCGAGGCCAATCCAGAAAAAATAGCAGCAATTCAAGCCGTGACTCCCCCAAGAAGCATAAATGAAGTCCAACAGTTAATTGGGCGGATAACAACACTCGGGAGATCCATATCCTGCACAGCCAGAAGATGCATGCCTTTTTACCAAACACTGAAAGACATGAAATGTTTTCATTGGACAAACTGAAAAAATTCCTTAACTCACCTCCACTTCTCAGTAGACCTCAAGAAGGTGAAACACTATACTTGTACATGTGGGTTACAAAGACCACTATAACCTCAGTATTAGTAAGAGAAGAAGCAGGAGAGCAGCACCCTATATATTACGTCAGTAAGGTGTTACGAGGAGCCAAGCTCAGATACCCGTGAATTGAGAAATTGGCATTTGCCTTACTCACAACCTCGACGAGGTTAACACACTACTTCTAAGCACATTCCATAGTGTCCGAACTAATTTCCCTCTGAAGAAGATACTGCACCAAGCGGAAACTTCTGGTAGGATGGTTAAGTGATCCATCAGATTAGGAGAATTTGACATCCAATATGCTCCTCACTCGGCCTTAAAACCACAAACATTAGCTGACTTTGTGCTAGAAATGACCATGCTAGAAGTTCAAAAATAAGAAGAGAATCCTTCACACCAGTGGAAGATGCATATATAGGGGGCATGCTGATTTGCTGGAGCAGGTGTAGGGATAGTCCTAAAAGGACCGAGCAGAATTCGGCTCAATTATGTGGTGCAACTAGCCTTTACATGCACTAACAATATGGCTGAGTACGATGCCTTGATCATTGGGGTAAAAATAGCTGTGGAGGTCCTAGCAGAAGCAATCACCATATTCTCTGACTCGCAACTTGTAGTGAACTAGGTAGCAGGAAATGTCACACTAAAAGAACCATCCATGGGCAAATGCCAAACCTTAACAAAGCAGTTACTCAATCAGTTGGAAAAGGAAGGGGCTACATGGGAGATGAAACAAATCCTTAGATCGAAAAATCATTCAACTGATGCAGTGGCTAAAACCATAGCTAGAAATGAGGAAATGCTAGCAGGAGTGCTAATAGAAAAACTATCAAGCCCAAGCATCGAAGGCAAGGAGATGTTTCCTATAATGACCGAGCTGAACTGGATGACTCCCATTGTAAGATATCTGGAAACAAGCGAGTTATCCTCCTATAAGAATGAAGCAACCAAAGTCAGCAGGCAAGCAATAAGTTACTCCCTCGAAAGCGAAATACTATACAGGAGATCCAAATCCCATCCCTGGGCTAGATGTCTAGGCATAGAGGGGCCAAGTTACGTTACCTGGGAAGTAAATAAAGGACTTGGTAGTGCACATGAAGGGGTTGAAGCTACTTTAAGAAAAATACTCTTACTTGGATATTACTGGCCCATTATGAAAAAAGGCATCTGGGACCACATAAAAAGGTGTATCTTGCGCCAAAAGCATAGGAAAGTATTGAGAAGGCCAACTACTAACATGCAACCCATTGGAAGCTCATGGCCTTTCGCCCAATAGGGAATAAACATACTGGGACCTTTCCTGATAGCAACAAGGTAGAGAAATTCATAATGGTAGTAATTAATCACTTCTTAGAATGGGTAGAAGTAGAAGCCCTAGCAATAATAACTGCAACATGCATTATAAAATTCCTAAAGAATGAAGTGCTATTTCAGTATGAAATCCCGAGCAAGTTAGCCATAGATAATGGCAAACAATTTGACGCTCGCCTTTTAAAGAATTTTGTTCTGACTGGAGCATAAGCTTGCATTTCACATCAGTTGCTCACCTGCAGACCAATGGCCTAACAGAGGTCACAAACCAAACTATATTGCATGGAATTAAGAAAAGACTAGAAGACGAAGGAACCGGCTGTACCGAAGAATGGAATAGTGTCCTATGGTCCTATAGGACCACCCCAAGAAGCTCCACTTACAAAACATCATTCTCCCTTATATATGGTGTCGAGGTAGTCATACTGGTGCACTACAGAAAAATCACTGAATTGCGACCGATTTGAATATAAGAAATCGCTCGCTAAATAGAAATAGCAACCGATTTAAAACAGACATTAATCAGTCGCAAAAGTGCTCGACACAAATAATTTTACGACCTAATGGCTAAGCGATCGCTAATTTGCTGTCGAAAAATGTATAAATATCGGTCGCTAATTTTTGTCGTGTTTTCCTTCTGGAAGCTTGTCGCAAATTGGTAGCAGAAAGTGTTGGTCACAATTATGAAACGCGGTCGCAAATTCTGAAAGTGATTGGTTGGTGATCTGTCACAAATTTAAATTTAACGGTTATAATGTAGTTGCAGTTCGGTCGTCAGTCGGTCACAAAATATAATTGCAGGCAAAAAAATAATTAAATAATATTAAAAACCATAATTTTTCCACTTGTCAAAAATCAACATATATATACATCACAATCATCATCACAACAAAATAACAATCTAAGAAGGACCTATAAATGTAATGTACTATACAAAATATGAAAAAATCATGAAAATCTAAAATGGTCCAAAATCAAATCTATGATGTCGGTCCTCTGGATGAGCCAGTGTAGTGTCTACTGGATTAATAGTAGTATCAGCTGTTGGATGTGTCATACTATCTACAGGAGTGCCCAAGGTATCGTTTGCAGTATCGGAATCAAGAGGAGACGATATTGGCTGATGCAGAGCTATAGAAACATGTGGATCTATAGCCAACAGAGGATCAGAGGAAGAAGTACCAGCACCATGATGACTGGACATTCGCATGACATGCGCTCTAAGCTTTACAAGCTGTCTCTCCTGTGTATCAACACGAGTCTGTAATGCACTAATCTCCTCGGCACTGTGGTCGGGCTGTGGTCGTAAGGAGGCTGCAGAAACATCAGATGTTGAGCTGCAATAAAACTGTGATGCTTGAAACCCAATGCCATATACTTTCCTCTTCTTTTTGCCCCCTACGATCTCCAGATAAAGTGCTAACTCATCAATTCTTGACTCAGCTTCAAATCCAGCATGAGAAGAAACAACATGCTCGCGAGTTGTAATGTCGTTCTCCTGAAAACAACAAATTAATTAATGAATGCAGTTGGAAGCTTTATTATATTGAACTTATGCAAAGAAGACTAGAGAGTAAATGTAAATATTCTTCATTGTTACTTACATTGATGCCCAACGCATGTCTGTCGACAAACATATTTCCATCGTGGTCCTTTGTGTGATTGTCGTTTCTCCTGAAAACAAGGCAATATTAAATTAATGAATGCAGTTGGAAGCTATTATATTGAACTTATGCAAAAAGAAAAGACTAGAGAGTTAAATGTAATATTCTTCATTGTTACTTTACCATTGATGCCCAACGCATTTGTCTGTCGATTACTTACATTGATGCCCAACGTTACTTACATTGATGCCCAACGCATGTCTGTCGACAAACATATTTCCATCGTGGTCCTTTGTGTGAGTGTAAGTAAACATCTCCATCAGTGTGGGCTAACGACCATATTTTTCAGCCTGTAATGAATTTTTATGTATGATATATTAATATGGTGTTATTTCATTAAACATCAGTTTTGTAACTGTAACTAATTGACTCATGTCTCTATAGTAAATATTGATCCGCCTGTGTGTCAGGAAGGTCCTGCTCCGTCACCGCCAGTCTCACTGTGCCTATTTTGTGTAAATATCTCACACTTTCTCTTGAGTGCAGGATCCTCCCAAGCCTTCTGCCAGCTCTCCCATATCTCCTGAGATACACACTGCTGCTTCTTATCGCTTTTTTGCATCCTATAAGTGAAGTCAGCATACCATAGAGCGCACAATTTCTCCCAGGCCACTTTTACCATAGCTGTAATAGCCTCTTCCCATACGAAATGCTTCTGCAAAAATTAAAAATATAATTTTCATAAAGAGTAAGTAAAGGCCCATAGATTCAGATTATTAATTACATTGAACGAAGATATAACTTGAACCAAATCATACTTGAAACTCTTCCCAATAAAAGTCTCTCATCTCTTATGGTATGGCATCCTATGTTTATCCATCTTTATCCAGATACAACAACTTGCATCGATTGCGTATCAATCGCAACTTCTTAAAATGGCTCAGATATTGCGAGTAAAGCAGATTGTTTGGTTTCAACTGCATGACCAACTGCTCTAGGCTTGATTTTACATACTGCCATCCAATCACAACGATCTCGTTTTAATGGTGGATATGGAACATACTACACCTGCGCAGCTTGCATCGCCAAAAGGTTCGTACTTCGTATATCTTCTTCTATGATTAATATCTATAAGATTATACTTAGGATGAACCTTTATGCCAATGTTTGGCATAGGATCAAACCATTCACATTTGAATAAGATTGTCCACTTGATTGGTAGGGATGGATATTCTAACTCCAAAACCTCAACCATATTCTCTAATCACAACCTTGCAACCAATTTGCCATAAAAATCACTTTTGACTCGTCACTGGTACGTTGTAATCCTCTATCAAACACCATATGTTCATTGGACTTGGTAGTTTTCTCTTGTCCCATAAACTTTATGTGTGAAAATTATTAACCATTTACACAGTAGGCCAGAGTAGGCATTAGCAACGTGCTAGAGTCCTTTTCTAGATCAGTAGAGGTCCCCTTACTAGATCAGTAATGAATCTGTTATCAACATCGCTTCCCGAGCTTCGAGCCTATGGGAAATAGTAATGACACGAGTAAAATCTAAGAATGTACACATATATGTTGTGTAACTAGAAAGTTACTTACATAACATTTGAACCATTCTGCAAATTCAGAGTCTAGTTTTGCGTCAACTGCAATATCAGTCAAATTGGGATTTTGTAGTCGTAAAAGCTTTATATATTTTATGTTTATGAACGAAAAAAATTATCATAAATATAATTTAACTAAGCTATTTTTTAAGATTAGACTCTCTACAAGATTTATACTTACTGTACAAATGGTGTAATCTCTTCGCAATTCAACAAAATATAGGTTTGAGTCACTCGTATTTCTGCATCAGTCAATCGTCTTTTTTTTTTTTATTATTTACCAATCGTACGCTCAAGATAGAAGAAAAATTGTTAGATTCCCTTTCAACTTAGATTCTATTCGATCTCCTCCGTCATCATTACATGGCACTCTCCGATGCTTGGTGTAAACATGTGGTTCGAAGTAGTGTGAACAGAGTCTCCGATGCCTTGGTGCTAAACATGTGGGTTCGAAGTAGTGTGAACAGAAGGTGGAAGCTTGTGTGAACAGAAGGTGGAAGCTTCTTGCACCAAATATGCATTGCAAATTGATCCCTCGACCTTTGCCTTATTGCGCATATTCTTTTTAATTTTCTGCAGTTGTCTATAATTGTACAAAGACAATGTGTAAATATGAGTTGGATAAACATTGTAATGATTAGAATAGGATGTTAGTGATTCACCTCTCAAATGGATACATCCATCTATATTGTACCGGTCCTACTATACGACATTCATGGGGCAAATGAACCAGCATATACTCCATAGAATCACAGAAGCCGAGAGGAAAAATTCGCTCTAATTTGCATATCATTACTTGGATTTCTCGCGCTAATTGGTCCATATCATCGCATCGGATAACAATCATCGTCAAGTCCTTGAAAAAGAGACTCAATTATGTCATTGCTTCCCAAATTTTCCCTGGAAATAATTCCCGGAATGCCACAGGAATCAATCTTTGCATGAAAACATGACAGTCATGGCTTTTCATGCCAAACAATCTGTATTTCCTCATGTCGATGCATCTACCCATATTTAAATAGTATCCATCTGGAAACCTCAATGATCGGAACCATAAGCATGATACTTTCCTTTGGGGTTTATCTAAAGAATAACATGCCTTTGGAAACTTTCCAGTAACTACAGATTACTCAAGTTTTGGTTGACGATAAATTTCCTTCATGTTTGCTCTCGCTTTTGCATTGTCCTTGGATTTCCCGTCAATGTTCATGACAGTGTTGAACAGATTTTCAAACACATTTTTTTCTATGTCCATCACATCAAGGTTATGACGGATAAGAAGTGAACTCTAGTATGGCAAATCCCAGAAGATGCTTCACTTTTTCCATCCACTATTCCGACCAATTCTATCATTTACCTCTTTTGCACCTAACTCTGTAACTTTCATAAGCCCCAGATCTTCAATTTCTTGTAATATTTCAGCTCCAGACTTCACAGGTAGAGGGCGATCAGCAATAGTCGTGTTCTTTTTAAAGCATTGTCGATTTCCCCTCCAAAGGTGAGATTCTAGTAAGAAATTGCAATGACAATCAAACCAACATTGTTTACCTTCATTTTTTAGTGTAAATGCATTAGTGTTTTCCATGCATAAGACAAGCCAATTTGCCTGCCGTACTCCACCCAGATAACATTCCAAATCAATTAGTGTTTTTCTCTTCCCCGTTGATGACAGTAGACAAGCACCAATTTGCCTGCGCGTACTCCCCCAGATAACCTTCAACATGGTTGGAGCAATTGCTGATGGTCCAAAGCAAAGCAGCTCGCATTAAATGAAATTTAATTGAACTTTGAAATCATCTCAAACGTTTCAACCGCCATATATCCCATAAAATATATTAAGTTGTTCGGTGGCCGGTGTTTGTCGGGCCACTGTTTGTTAGGGTCTAATTAGGCCTATATCTAGTAATTATGGAGGAAAATAAATGTATATACAAAAGTAGCTCAGACACATGCATCTACCAATCTCCTGGCACGACCAAACATAGAAATTGGATACGCAAAACCAGTCGTGAGAAATGCGTGGCGTCAACGTCTATTCTGCCGGTCTCCCAGCAGGTTTTGCTTGCCTGAGGTGGCGCGCGGGTACTTGAAAGACGTCAGCGCTCGTGCTCAGGCTGCTGTGTTGTTGTGCCGTGATCTTAGCGTTGTATCGTTGATGAATTCGCCGGTTCTAGTGTAAATGCATTAGTGTTTTCCATGCATAAGACAAGCCAATTTGCCTGCCGTACTCCACCCAGATAACATTCCAAATGTTGGAAAATTGCTGATGGTCCAAAGCAAAGCAGCTCGCATTATGAAATTCTAATTGACTGAAATATCAAACGTTTCAACCCCATAATCCCATAAATAATTAAGTTCAGCAAGCAAGGTTTGTAGAAATACATCATTTTTGTATTTCGGATTATTAAGGCTAGGTACAATAACACACAAAAACATGTATTCATCTTTGATACACATTGAGGGTGGTAGATTATATGGTTTGACAATGACAAGCTATGATGAATATTGTTGTCCTGATTGGCCAAACGACTGAAACCCATCAGTACAAAGCCCCAATCTCATATTTCTCATCTCAGTAGCAAACACAGGATGATTGTTATCAAAGTGTTTCCAGGCTTTAGAGTCTGACGGATGAGTCATTATACCAGTCTCATATTCATGCAAAGCATGCCATCTCATGTGTTTAGCTGTCGCCTTAGATGCATATAACCTTTGAAGGCAAGTAACAAGTGGGAAATAATACATCTTCTTGAAAGCCTTCTCTCTTTATACTCTACCACCTCTTTAATACTACTCTACCAGTCCTTTGACCCCGCCGTTGATATCTTGGAAGATTACAAAACTTGCATTCTCTTAATTCGGAGTCAACACCCCAATATATCATACAATTATTTTCATAAAAATCAATCTTTTCCACGGGTAGTCCTAATCCCCGAACTAATTTTTTTGTTCGATAAAAATCATCCATCATCGAATGGCCTTCAAGCAATATTTCTTTTGATAACTGCACAAAATCATCATAACAGCTTTCTGAAAAATAGTGCTCTGTTTTCATGTGTAGTAATCATGTCACTACAGATAGAACTGAATGATTCTTACATCCAGGCCACAGTTCACTGTTAGCTGCACTTAACATGTCAAACAATTGTTGTGTTACATAGTTTGGCGATTCCTCCATATTGTTTCAATGGAATTCTGCTCTAACCGCATCGATTACCATATCATTGCATCGATTACCATACTGAAATTGCAAAAGCTGACCTTCTGAACTTACAGAAATAAAGTGGTCTGACCCACTAGAAACTCGAGATTCACCATGATGTATCCTTTCGTAATAATTTTCCACGAACCTATTTTTGCATAAATGAAGTTTAATTGTATTGATATCTAAGAAGGCTCTATTTTGACACTTCTTGTGATTACATGGATACCTCAACTTATTATAACCTGGATACGCTCATATTAAATTCAACAGATGGAATTACCTAACTCAAAACTTATAATTAGATTCCATCTTGCAAGAATTCTTTTGCTTAATATTCCCCTTGACCTCTATGTACCCAGTCATCCAATTTTCGATTAGTCCGCATTTTTTTTACGTAATTAACAGACTTTTGTGTTTCATAAAGGGCAAATGAATATGTAATTGGGAGCGCAATGTAGTCCTAAATCACTTACACGAGCCAAAAGTAAATGTTCATTTATATTGCTAACTTACTAAGGTTATTTCTATAAATAAGAGGTAATATCTATATATCATGTAAACTTACTACTAATAGTCAGTAAGTGTAGAGATGTCTCATATTCAATTTTAAAAAAATTTCGACAGGCACTTCAGCAGTAAGCATAATCAAAGTCTCATAGTAAAAACACGTCACCATATAAACATTTTATTTCGCTAACATTCTTGAAAGTCAAAATGGCTACTAAACTAGAAGGCCCTCAACTACTCCAATACGCCATCATTGCTGAGTAATTTTCCACTCATCATTGAAAACACAAAATCCAACATCAGTAATTTAAGAAAAGATAAATTTCAATAGCATGTTATTGTAAAGTTGTTTTTTAAATTTGATTAGTTAAATTTATGATCTACTATTCAATTACACTTCATTAACGTTTTTTTCGCGTTACAATTACAATTATTGTGCAAATATATACACTTATTTCAATACTATATACTACGTGTTGTAGAAATTACACTAATTAATTTTTTTCGTTACCAATTAACCAATTATTTAATAATATACAACTTTATTTTCAATCACTAATAGAACTAAGTGTTATATCATATTACACTCATTAATTTTTTCCGGTTCACAAATTACAATTATTTTAATACTATTTATTATTTCAAATACTCATGAACTAGTGTTATAGCATTACCACTTATTAATTTTTCTTTGTCACGAAATTCATTATTTCATACTAATAATATTTATTTCAATACTTAAAACAACTAAAGTGTTATAAATTAACAGCTCATTATTTTTTTTTTTTTTGTTATGAAATTACCAATTATTTCAATAGCGATAAACTAGTGTTTATGAAACGTACACCTCATTATTTTTTTTTCTATTATAAAGTTACAATTATTGTCAATACTATAGGATTTTTTAATATTATAAATCGTGTTTATAAATTACACTCATTAATTTTTTTTTGCTACAAATTTACAATTAATTTATAATAAAACTAGTGTTATAAATTACACTCATTAATTTTTTTTGTTACAAATTACAATTATTTATAATAATTGAGCATTATTTTTTACAATTTTCAGATTTAAGGTCATTTTCTATTTCCAACAAATCCTATTTACAACTAAAAATGTATTATCTAGTAAAAATCACAACAAAAAACGAATCAAGATTCACACAAAATAAAAAACAATTTACAAAAAATAAAAAACAAAAAACAAAATCAACATAAAATCGCAATAAACTATAAATTATTTTGCAATATAAAAACAAAATGTAGATAAAATAAAAGGGTAAGAGCACCTACCTGACCAGGTGAATGATGGTGTAATCTTCGGTGACAGGGGCTTCTTTGATGACGGGCGCTGCAACAGAGAGGAGAAGGACACGGCTGGAAACGGTGCTGCAATAGAGAAGAGAGGAGAAGAAGCTATTGCAATTGCGCCAAGGCAACCGAGGGTTTATAAAGCCCTATTTTTTTGCGACCGAAATTTATTAAAAAACTCGATTGCAATTTTTAATCCTGCGATGTCGCTTTGTTGTCAAACAAATTGCAATCGACCTGCAACCAAACCAATCGGTCACAAAAACATCGGTTGCAAATCAGTCACTAATCCCGTACAAACAAGAAACTAAATTTCACGCTGAACGGCAGCGCGCAATTTTGCAATGGATTGTGAAACGGTCACAAATCCATCACAAATTCTGTCACAAATTCGTCGCAATGTGGAAACCAAACTGGCGGAAATTATTACCGCTAGAATTAGCGATGGATCTACTTGCGGTCGCAATTCCATCGCTAAACTTGTTACAGTTTGGTCGCAAATCTGTCGGTGCATATTAAATCTCTGTTACTTTAACAATCATCGCAATTGGTCGCAATATCATCTCAATATTGCGACCAACCTATATCGGTCGCAAAAATCGATCGTAAAAGTGCATTTTTTTTATAGTGGTAGAGATAGGGATGCCCAGGGGAAGGGTACAGTCATATAGCGAGGACAATAACTCCGAGTCCCTAAGAATTGACTTAGACTTAATGGAAGAAAAAAGAAACAAAGCATCAATTAAAGCAACTGCTCGGCGACAGCAAATGGCAAAATACCATAACAGAAGAGTTAGAAAAAGAACTTTCGAAATGGAAGACCAAGTATGGAAGAGGGTTCCTTAAGGGTAAAAAAATGCCTAAGTAAATTAAAGGGCCGAACCCCTATTAATCTCATATGAACTCGAAGAAGGTTCCTTAAGGGCAAAAAATGTCTAAGTAAACTAAAGGGCCGAGCCCCTATCAATCTCATCTGAACTCGAAGAGGGTTCTTTAAGGGCAAAAAATGCCTAAGTAACGTAAAGGGCCGAGCCCCTATCAATCTCATACTCGAGGCAAGAACACCTAAGTAAAAAAAAAAAAAAAAAAAAAAAAAAAAGGCTGAGCCCCTATTAATTTAAAATAAACTCAAAGAGAGTTCTGTAACAAAAAACCCACAAAAAAAAAAAAAAGAAGAAAGAATGAAGGTACTAAGATGAATAAAAAGCCAATCGCATATGACATAATGCGGGCGATCAGCCACATATGCAGAAAAAAAAAAAAAAAAAAAAAAAAAAGAAGAAGAATGAAGGTACCAAGTGAAATAAAAAGCCAATCGCATATGAACTAAAGAGGCGAATCACCACATAGCAGAACTTTGGTAAAAGACAAAAGCAAAAGTAGAAGAAGGAGAAATACACAAACAGAAAATAATGATAAAAGCACAATGCTCGTCTATATACAGCAAAAAGAAAATATCAATTACAACCCTAGCACTACTCCACAATAGGGGCACCTCCAACCGCCCCAGTGAGAGTATCCTCAGTGATAGTATCCACCTGATGGTCCGGAGCATCAACACTCATAGTGTTGCCACCTGCAAGCTCCACTTCCTTTATTTCCAGGTCTTTATATACATCAACCTCACTCATAGAGGCCCAATCTCCCTCAAGAAACCTAGAGTGGGGCTTGGCCAGTATAAGATCAGATTGACGCATCAACATATCATTCACAGCCCTGGTGGCGAAGTCAACATTTTCCTTAGCACACACAACGTCTGCTCGGGCTTGGCAGACCGCTGCCTCCCCCTCCTCTACTCGGCTAGATAGCTCGTCTACTTGGGCACTTGCTCTTAGAGAGGCCTTTGAATGGGTATCCCTGTTCTTTATAAGGGATCGGATTTTCTCCTCCAAGTCCCCCACAAAACAGCTATGCTTCAAAGCCTGGGTTTAGATATCACCATCTAATCTCTCTGTCCTTGCCGTCTTAGCTTCCAAGTCCTCTTGCAGAGTGGTGGCCATCTCCCGTGCCTCTCTCATCCGGCGGCGGACATTGTTATGAGCGCTCTCCAACTATGCATAACGATTAAACAAGTAAAAAGAAAAATAGACGAAGAGTAAAAGAGAAAATGAATAGAAGAGAAGGGAAGTGTAAATACTGTGAAAAGCCCACTATCAATCTGGTCTAAAAAAGTTTCTTCTTCCAAATCCTCCTGACGCGATAGATCCAACAGAAGAACACATTGGGCTCCAAGCGCCTGAGCTACCTCACTGCTGCTAACAGAAGCATCCTTCCCATACTTCCTCCGCACAACCGTACACAGCTTGAGGCCTTTCTCTGACACATGAGAGCTACGCTCCTCATTAGTGTGCTAACGTTTACCCTTCTGACGAAACTCGGTGCTTTTTTAGGCAAAAGGAGGAGCCAGAGCAACAGGATCAGATACAACTAGAAACTCAACAGGGGGCAATTCCTACACAATAGGATGCAAAGGAGAAGCTATATTCACCACTTCAGATCACCGAGTAGCATTGTCCGGATTCTCTATGCCCGCTACGGGACTCTAGCTTGTCCGAGCGGCCAGTCGCTAACCGCAGTTAGTCGACGTACGTTCCACCATATCCCTTGTAAGTCTTGGAGGCATTTTTGTAAAAGAAAGTAATTTAAGCAAAGAGAGTTAGTAACAGGGCAATAGGAACAAAGAAACCTCGCTCACCCTTTAGAGCTTTTCTTTTTGTAAAAACCCGAGGACGTGCCCCAGCCGGGATATTCGCATCAAGCAAAAGGAGAAGGGGTGGAGGATTCAAGGCATGTCGCTTCATTAATCTCAATATGCCTCTCCTCCATTACATATAGATCCCGAGGATGACTTACACGAAACGCCCCTAGATACCACTGAGTGGGCACCTTGAACCCATCCAAGTGGTTAAGAAGGAAAAACTTCTCTTTTCACCTCCCTTTAAGGGATGAGCTCTTTAGAGGAAACAAGTTGAAATCCTTGCGAGACTTTAAGTGAGGATGATCTTTACCCTCTCGCCAGGCAAAATTAAACATGTTATGGAGGTGATGCACGTTGAGCTTAAAATTCTCTTAGCGAGCTATGATGTCCACACCCAAAATTATTTAGATGTTATTCAAAGCAATCTGACTGACAGTCACCCCCCACTCATTACAAAAGGAAGTAAGGATCCTCGGAAGAGGAAACCTCACTCCTGCTCGGTAATCCTCCACATATAGGATGAGAGTCTTTCGATCCAGTCGAGCGTTAGCTTTCATCCCAAAAGGGGGAACTCTTAGTGTGTACTCGGTAGGGATGAAATATCGAGCACGAATATGCTCTAGATCTTGCTCGGTTAGCATGGAGTCAAGGTTCTTGACACATTGCTTGGGACGAGCTGATTTGTACTCTTGCGGCTCGGGAGTAGTTTCATCTTGCAAGAAGGGGATAGTGATCCCAGTCTCCCAATTAGAAGCCAAACCAGGGCCCCTTCGGCATTTAGAGGCAGTCATATCTTGTAACCTTCGTTTGAGCAACTAGACTTCTTCCTCAAAACCTAACTCAGAACCCAGGTTATCCTCCTCCAAACCCAGCTCCTTACAGTCGTGACCCAAGAACTCAGAAAGCTCATGAACGAGGACCTTACACTTATCCCAATGATGATAACTCATTTTTCAAATAAAATTTAGAGAGAAAATATGAAAAGAAAGATAACAGTAAAAGTTACCTGAAGAACTAAAAAGACAGAAGGAAAGTGCAAAAAAGAGCCAATCTAGAAGTAATTGAAGTAAAATCCTAGAAATGTAATCATCGCTCCTTATAAAGCAAGAAAATCTCCTAAAATGTTGCCAAGACTGGAGGCGCTGCAACCACTGAAGTGTCGCCTTTTCAAATTCAAAAAGCGCAACTGTCTTTAAAAATGGCGGTTACATCGTGTTTTTTATATAAAACCCTTGATGTCCACTACTTTTGATAGTATGGACCATATGGGCCGCTAGCAACAGGCCCAATTTGTCCATTTGATGAGGCCCATGTTCTCAGAAGTCATCACGCTAGGTAACGCCTAACCCTAGACAAGCCAATCTACATGTATTCGGGCATATGAAGGCTCTGGCCAGGTGAGTTGAACTCAGGCATCATTATCTCGCCCACTTAAGAGGGGGGGGGGGACATGTGACATCCTACAGAATCGAGTCATTGCATTTAGAGAGTCGAGTCGAGTTAGGCCGAACCAGAACCCGGTTCGAGCCATTAGAGTCTAGAATGGGGTAGAATGGGATTTAAATTAAATAAATAAAAGAATTGGACTTAATTGAATGTTAGGCCGAACCAGAACCGCTCGGCTTCAGACCATTAGAGTCTAAGAATGGGGTAGAATGGGAATTCAAATTTAAATAAATAAAGCAATACTTGGACTTAATTGAATGAAACTAAATAGATGTAGACATTCATTGAAATAAAAAGGTAGTATAGGATTTAGGACCGTTAAATTGAATCGAGAGTATAAAGTTTTAGGATTAAAGCTTGTAAAATATTCGAAAAATTGGTGATGTGACTTATTTCTGGTAATTTTTAACATACTAGCAGATATATTCAGAGGTTACCCATGAAAATTCCCATTTCAGATATATTCAGAGGTTACCCGAAAATTCCATTTCACTTTACCTTCTCCATCTCCTCCTTCATCGTCATCTTCATCTCCTTTATCTACCTTCATATTCAACCTTACTTTTTCCATCATTTCTAATGGTATTCAAGCATTAAATTCAACCTGAAACTCTATTCAAGTAAATTGAATTTCTTGAATTTCATAATTTTGTGATATGTTGGATTATTAATAAGATGTTATTATGTATAGGAAAGGTGAGCTCAAAGTTAGAAGAAAAAGGAAGCTAAGAAGAAGGTTTAAAGCTTTTTGGTTGAAGGTTTGATATCTCTTTTAGTTTAACAACTTTTTGCATGGGAGTATGTGTAACATGATGATAGTAATATGATATTTTGCTAAATGTTGGATAATAGGTCTGAGAATGTTGATAAGGCATGGGATGAATTGGATATTGATTTCATGCTGAAACAGGTTTGTTGGAAAACTGACCGGTAAATTCAACAT
Organism: Jatropha curcas; assembly: GCF_014843425.1. The sequence continues at coordinate 32,918 of NW_023590793.1, forward strand.
AAATTTGAACCTATTTAACAATGGAATTAGGACATGGTATAAAATAGTTATTTGTTCCTTTATGTTTTAGCTGTCCATGATCTTTGGAATCACCTAAATTGGACTTATAAATTGAAAGATATGACAAAAATGGTACAAACTGTGCAGGCTGGAAACCAAAAGCTGAATCACCTAAATTGGACTTATAAATTGAAAGATATGACAAAAATGGTACAAACTGTGCAGGCTGGAAACCAAAAGCTGGGCGGACTGGAAGTTGCTAGTTTAGCTCCATATTGACTACTTTACCAACATATTTAAGAGATGTGATAGAAGACATATTTGTACCCTAATGTGTTATCTAACCACAGAATTTAGAATTACCTAAATTGGACTTACAAATTGAAAGATATGACCAAAATGGTACAAACTGTGCAGGCTGGAAACCAAAAGCTAGGCGGACTGGAAGTTGCTACTTTAGCTCCATATTTGACTACTTTACCAACATATTTAAGAGATGTGATAGAAGAAATACTTGTAACCTAATGTGTTAGCTAACCATATAATTTAAAATTACCCAAATTGGACTTACAAATTGAAAGATATTACTAAAATGGTACAAACTGTGCAGGCTACTGGAAGTTGCTATTTTAGCTCAATATTTGACTACTTTACCAACATATTTAAGAGATGTGATAGAAGAAATATTTGTACCATAATGTGTTAGCTAACCATAGAATTTAGAAATACCCAAATTGGACTTATGAAGAAAAAGTTATGCTAGAATTTGTGAAACATGTACAGGCTGCCCTGGCAGATTTCAAGGCTACATTAGAAATGATGTTGGGATGCATATGTAGATTCCTGCAACATTAGAAAGTGATGGTTGGATGCAAATATTGTAGATTCATATCAGCCTCCAGATTTTACTGATATTTTTAACCTTCTAAGTTAAATTTATAATTAAAATCAAGAAATTTGCCTCATCCGAAATGGGTATAAATTAGAGTTGACAGTAAAGATTCAGTAAGAGTTGGCGGTCGCGGGTTGCAACAGTTAGAATTAAATTTTTCCATTGCCAAGTTCCTTTTACAAGTTATCAACTTGTTTGCATTATTACTTGCATTCAAGATACTCTTGTAGTGTCTACTATGATGATCTCTCTTGGCGCTTGAAAGCAGTTGCGTATTTCAAAGGCATAGTCTTAGCTTCTTGCACATCTTTGTCCTAAACTTCCATTTTAAAACCATGGAGTAACAAAGCATCCCCATCAGGGTGAAAATAACACATTTTCTCTTACTAGGGGTTAAATAAGCTGTTATTAGGGAATCTCAACTTTTTGTTATTGAGATTTAAAGAAATATCATCATGCAAGTTCCTTTACAAGTTATCAATTGTTTGCATTATTACTCATTAGAGATTACTTGTAGTTGTCTATGAAATCCTCTTAAAGCATGAAACAAGTTAGGAACTTACAGAATGAGACAGCATACAGGTAAACAGTATGGTTTATGCATTTTATAAATAATTTAATATGTTTATTGTATTATTGAAATATAGATAATATGCTCCATTGAGGTTAGGTAGAAACCACGTAGATAAGACTATGTCACGACATAGGATAGCAGATCTGCGCCTCATACAGTGTGGTACTCTGGCTACAGGCCGTTGAGTGAATATGATTATATACGGGTCATAGCAATCCAACTATACAGTATTCATCCAGTTTAATACAGTTCTTCTTATCACTTACGTTTCACTGTAACCTTATGGAGCCATACAGTTATAAGATATTAGTATTTATAAATTATACGATGTTTAATAAAAGTTGCATAATTCATACAGCATAATTCATACAGCATAATGAATAGCCGGTAAGATCATGAAAGTGTAATGATATGTTTGATTACATGTTTATTTATTTGGTTCTTATTAAGTTAAGATATCCACTGAGCTTTATTTGCTCAGCAAGTTACCTGTTTTAACTTGCAGGTTTTGGGTCTGGACCGTAGAGAGTCATCTTTACAACTGCTGCAGTTTATCTTTTGAAGACCTAGTCTTCAGGGTAGCTACTTATTTTGATATCTACTTATTTCTGATATTTTTTAGTTCCTGTGGCATGTAAAAGGGCAAATAGGTTGGGCCCGATTTTCATTTTTGAAAATAAGTAATGTCCTACATAGTTGGGCCCATTTCATTTTGAAAATAATGTAATGTCTTGTAACTATTAAGTAAATATCTATATATAAATGATGCATAAAGCAACAGCATGACATCATATGTAGCATACAGATGATATCAACATGACAAGACATAAGTTCACCCAGATTGTAGTATCTCGACTCGATTCATTCGGGTTAACGGGTGGACCGAGAAGGATGTTAAAAGACATGTGATAAATGAGGATTTTACCAGATACCCAAGGATCACTCCCCATAACAAACATGAGAGATAGGGGCGAGATCCCAAAGGATAATGCCTGGATTTTGTGCTACCACGATCGCGTACCTCACTCCCAACATGTATATAAAGTAAAAGCTATCTACATAAAAGGCTAATGACATTTTAAAGAGGTTTGTATACTAAAGACTATTGCTTAGACTATTATTATTTTCTAACCGTTATCAAGATTCAATGGATAAACCAATTTCAATTGTATTCAATTATCAGTTTAAGTTTTATAATGAATTTACTTTTCGGTTCAACTAAATCTAAATTTTTATTAAGAAAACAAAAAAATATTTTAACATTTTTAAAAGATTAAAATTTAAAAATCAAAAAATTTAAGAAATGCAAAATTAGTATGCATGAACGTATATTCTAGCAAAATTCGTAGTTCGAGAATCGTACGAAAACGGAAATAAAATTCACTATTTCTCAAACAACTTTACCCTTCCAATATTGTTAAAGGACAAGTTTACCCTTTAGTTGTTAAAGTTTGACAAAACAAATGCAATGAAAGTTGTCATTACTAATGATTGCCAGGTGTCATTTGCCGCAAAAAAAGTCATACCTCTGTTTTAAGATTTAACTCCTAGATTATTTTGTTCAAAATAAACTTATATTTATATTTATATTTATTCTATTCAATTTAATTTTTTTAAAAATAAGTAAAGTTATTTGTTTTTTTTTAATCAAATTAGGTTTTTAGTTAAAAAATTGATAATCCCGCATAATTTTACTTTGTCTTTTTGGAATTTTAGTTTAATTATTTTTTGTTTAATTCTTAAACATTTTTTGTTAATCAAATTTGAAGTGTAAGATCTTTTTGTGATTTAAAAAGAAATAACCATCAATTTTTAGGAATTTTCTTCACCTACTCAAACGTGATTAGTTTGGTGGATTATCCTTTTTTCTCTCAATAATAATTTCATGAATCTATTTTGTTTCTAAGATCAATTTATTAAGATTTATCAAAAGTTCTTGATTACATAGTAAAAAAATACATATAATTTTTTCACTTTTAGAAAATTCATAATTTTCAACCCGATTAATCTTTTACAATTTAAACCTCAACTTCATAATATCAATTAAAAATATAAAAATAATTATAAAATATCAAACTTTTCATATTTGTCTATAAGGAAATAGATTGTATCACCAAATAAACTTTTATATCCAAGGTTAGGAAATTTAAATCTGAAATCAATATCATTATAAAAATTTTATTTGAATAGTGTTTGGATTTTTATATAGGATTGAAATTGGTAATATTTTCCTAAAGTTAGGCTAGTATTTGAGTTATTATATATTTATCTTTTTATTTACTATTTTTTTCCAATATGTTTCAATTAATGCTTAAAAATCACATGAAAAAAATTATTTTACATCCTATCCATGGATTCGAAATGGGTGCGTCACTCCTTGATTTCAAAAAAAAAAAAAAATATTGCAATAAACACAACATATAAAAATAAAATAAATAAATAGACAAAGTTCCATATTTTGTGATCCAATGTTTTTAATTTTGATCACGCTTTGAGTTACTAAAAATGCTAGTTGATAACCCAATAATGAAGACTTTACAAAAATATAAAATAAAATAAATAAATAGACAAAGTTTCATCTTTTGTGAATCTGATCTCGCTTTGAGTTACTAAGAGCGGTAGTTGATAACTTAATAATGAAGACTTTGCCTTAAAAAACTGCAAAAATTCTAAAAAAACAGAAAAAGAAAAAGAAGAAAAAAAAAAAAAAAGAACCTTATAATGAAGACCTTTGCCTTAAAAAACTGCAAAAATTTCCCTTAAAAACAGAAAAGAAAAAAGAAAGAAAAAAAAAAAAAAGGATCATATCAATTCTTGGCCTTAACAAACTGCAACAAATATATAAAAAAAAAAAAAAAGGATCATATCATATTTTGCCTTAACAAACTGCAAAAAAATTTAAAAGAAAAAAGAAAAAGAAAAAGAAGAAAAAAAAAAAGGATCATATCATACTTTGCCTTAACAAACTGCAAAAAAATTTAAAAAAAAGAAAAAGAAAAAGAAAAAGAAGAAAAAAAAATCATATCATACCTTTGCCTTAAAAAACTACAATAAATAAATAATAAATAAACAAATAAAACGGAAAAAGAAAAAGAAGAAAAAGAAAAGATCATACCTCAATTGAAGAAGAAGGGGTGAGGCAGCAGTATATTTAAATTGAAGTTGCTATTATCATTTGAGTCTCTGAGTATTTGAGGGAGAGAGAGAAGTTTATATGTAAAATATGATATCATGTTGAATTTCAAATTTTAAAGTCCAAGTAATTCTAGATTAAAGCTAAATTTATAATTCAAAATATTTGTTATATTTATTAATGAGATTAGATTAAAAAAAATGTCCAATCACAACACATAAAAAGAAATGAAAAAGATAAAAAAGAATGTTGAATGAATAGAAGGCTAAGTCAGCTTTTTGAAACTTTTTCTTGTTTCAAAATTATATATATACTAGTAAAAAAACCGCGCTTTGCACGCGGGTAACTAAATATTATTTTATTAATTATTATAATTGATTAAATTATTATTTTTAATAAATTATGAATTATAAAATTGTTAGAAAGAAGAATCTAAATCTTATTTGGTGTAATTAAATAATGTTAAATATAAAAAATGATTTGTGGTAAATAAAATTATGGTGTTGCTTGCAATAACATAACATTTAAATTTGCAGCATTATAACAACAAAATTGCCACTAATTATGCTTTAAAATGAGTGATTTACCATCTCAACAACAGACAAAAACATAATAATGCCATAAAGCTTAATGTACCCAAATGCCAAGCATTTGTCCTATATGATTTATAAATTCTTGTGTATCATTTTTCTTCATAAAGATGAAACTTCAATGTGAAATGTATAGCATAAATTCGTAGTCTCATTCTCATTGTTTTTAATTACAATAATAAAATTTCTCATTCTTTGACAAATACCTAAAAAAATTGCCAAGATGCTCATAGCAATAATATGAACCTCTACCATAAAAAAAGTTATAAATTCTTTCCTTCCTTTTTTCTTGGAGTTTGTACCTCCATTGTTATGTATTTCAGAAGTCAATCTAACACGAAGCATTTCTAGGAAGCATCAGGTTCATTTACAATATCAGTCTTAAAAGACTGCCGACCCTGTTGAAAGAATAACACATTTTAAATTAGAAAAAAAATATAGGAAAGGGAGGAAAATATAGAGAGAGAAGGAAAAAAAAAAAAAAAAGCTAAAGAAACTGATATCTAGTTAAACTAACAAAGAACCATTCCGAAAAATGATTATCTTGCAAAAAGTGCAAAGATAACTCATGAAAAATAGTCACACTATAATTAATTCTTCATTTCCAAGAATACAAAGATAGTATAAATTCGATTTTATACAAAAACAAGTTTATCAAGCACTAATGCATAATAACCTGTGGGTGTTATCATCAAATGTTTTGGACTGTTTCTTTTCTTTTTTTTTTTTTTTTTTTTTGTTTCTTTTTCCTTTTTTTTTTTTTTTTTTTTTTTTTTTTTTTTTTTTTTTGAAATGTCTAGATTGTCTCTAAGGTTAAAAAATTTTGAGTTTCAAACTTAATTGAAGTTCAATTTAGAAAATAATTTAATTTGCTCATTCTTTATATATGTGTGTGTGTTTTTTTATGTAGTAGAGATACCAATTTAACTAGAAAAATATGTCTGATAAATTTAATTAATTTAATATTTCATATATTTCTTTTAATATTAATTTATTTTTGCAAATTAAAATTTAAATATACAAATAAATATAAGGATAATTTTTAATCTTAATAGATGTACAATATATAGGCAACATGGAGTCTCTAATTTATAGTACTTTTACCACATCCCTGATATTGGGTCTATTATTTTCATAGGTTCCATCTAGCCATAAAAAGTGATTAAAAAAAAAATACAAATTCAATGTGTTGAGAGGGAAATTCCGTATGCTCACAAATACATGGATTTGTCTTTTTTTTTTTTTTTCAAAATAAGTAAATAAAATCTATATTTAAGTGAGAGTGTATTGAACCTGAACCATGCAATAATTGACCTATTTTAGAATGCAAGTGTGCAACATAGAAATTAATTCTTCATTTCCAATAATGCAAAGATACTGTAAATTCATTTTTACATAAAAATAAGTTTATCAAGCACTATGCACAATAATCAGTGTGTTATCAAATATTTTTAGTTGTTTCTTTTTTTTTTTTTTTTTTTTTTCCTTTTTTTTTTTTTTTTTTTTTTGAAATTTGGGGTTGTTTCTTAGGTTAAAAATCTTGAGTGTTCCCAAAACCTTAATTAATGTTCAGAATTTAGAAAATAAATTTAATTTGCTAACTCAAAAGCATATTCAAGTGGAAAGTAGATCAGTGAAAAATTTAAGGTCTTATTTTGCTCTCATTGTGCCTCCGTCTTAACACTCTTATGCTTTTTTTTTGTTTTTTTTTTTTTTTTTTTTTTTTTTTGATATATACGTATTTGGTTCAGAAGAATTTATATTTGTTCAAAATTTATTTCTTTGGTATTACCTCTCGGCCTGATATTTTTTTACCAAGTAGCCTTTCACAATATAATCTAAAATAATACTTTTTTAAAAAAACAGTTCCAAGCTTAGTACTGAGAAATTAACAAACTAAGATACTTAACAGACTAATATTGAGATCAATAAAAAATTATAAATTTTTGTTGATAGAAGAATGGAAAGTGAAAGAATCTGATGATGTTCTTCTTGAAGTTGCATAACTATCTATAGATGGCACAGGCATAGGAGGAAACATAAGGAGCTTTTCCTGCAACTTTAAGCCACTCTTTATAGCACAGAGTTAACTGAATGGTTTCAATATCCATATGGCTATTATAGACGTTTCTCAGAGCTTTCACTCTCTTTTCCTTATCAACCACTTGACAAAGGGAATTTGAGAGGATTTCATGTTCCTTGTTATACCAAATCTCAAGATGAAGGAGATGAGAAAAAATGAATTCTTTGCTTCGTTGAAAATAGGCATTATCTTTCAATGGGTATGAAAAGGAAATTAAAATTAATGAGAAAACATATCACGGCAAGCTTTGCAAGGAAAGAATATATACATGTCATTGAATAAAAATTCAGAAGCTTGTATGATCTCGGGAGAAAGCTAATGCAAGGAAAGAATATATACATGTCATTGAATAAAAATTCAGAAGCTTGTATGATCTCGGGAGAAAGCTAACAAATTCAGGTGCACTTGATGAAAAAAAAAAAATACAAGTATACAACAAAAACTTCGAAATGCAAATCAGGAACTTAATTTATACCTGATAACAAACGAGAAAATACATGATAGATGTCATTGAATAAACTCAAACTTCATAAGCTTATATCATCTTAAGGATTTCCGTAAATGATGCTCCCAAATGCCGGTGTTGTAGCCTGGCTTACTACGTAAAAGCACATAAAACCAAATTGGGAAACATATAAGAGATCATAAGGAAGAACGAAGAAAAAAGGAATTGTCAAACAATAGCTGCAAAAAAAAAAAAAATCTTCAAAACCAAGTACTTTTTATGATATAATTGGTATGAATCTTAAACCACTCAACAAATGGAGAACTTTGAGAACTAAAGGAGAAAAATTACCAGTTGGACTGCTCCCGAATGCAGAAGTAGATTAGCTAATAATCGACCCAAAGCTAAAGGATAGGGTACTTGAAGCCCCAAAGGCAGGGGTACTCCCAAAAGGAGTAGTTGACATTCCAAAGGGAGAAGGAGTGCTAGAAGTCCCAAAGGTTGTATTGGAAACACTAAACTCAGATGTTGGCGACCCACTCGCAGAGCTCTCACTATTAGCACTTGGAGACAACCTAAGCAGATTTTCAGGTTTCTGTAAGGAGGTTTAGAAGGAAGCGTCATTAAATTGATAGTGTTGAATGTTTTTAATTCATAATCAATGCCAAGATTTTCTAATAATATTAAATGAAAAAAAATGATGAACAAATACTGCCTTCCAAGAATGACTAGATAAGGAGAAAGTAAATGCTGCTTGGTATACTTAATGGATGGAAATGAAAAATAGAAAGGGAAAATAGCTTGAGGAAACTTGAAAATACAAGCCGCATATATACAAAAGACTATTAATGTAATGTAACTCTCGTGACAACAAATACAAAATTTACAAGTTCAACTTCGAACTATACGTATGCAAAAGCGCACCTGGGCATATGACTTACTCTTACTTTAAACCAGCGAAGCTTCCCAAGTCTCTTATTCCTTTTGCAATCATTCACCAACTTATCTAGCTTGGTGATGCCATCTCCTTTGTCAGCTGAAAGCTCAGAAGCATAGCTTCCAGCACCTTATTCAATTACTCATTCTCGTTTCCTATCTGGTAAATATGCTAGCTGCATCAACAACAGAATCAAGCTTGAATCCTTACAGAAACTCAACTCCATTGGTCAACACCAAGAAATTATTTTTTCATGCAAACTAAGCTTAAATAAATGAATTACAAACCTCCTCTTTCCTAAAAGAATGCCTTTGCCTATGACTAGGCCTTTTCAGGAAGAGTTGATTGCATGGAATTCTTAGTGGAGACTAAGATAAGTTTGGTCACATGCTGAATTCTTCCCATTAAAGCTACCTTAGAGTGACACCCTAAGCAAATTCCAAATCGGCTAAGCACAAGGTAGAAGTATAATACATAAGAAATGGCAAGTCTTAGACTAGCGAAGAGGCCTTTTGGGCTATTGAGTTGGTTCAAGCCCAAGAATAAAGTCGTGCAGGCTTGAGTTGGTTCGGCCTAAAGCGGACAATATCTTGCTAGGCTTGGGATGCCATAGACTTGGTATCAGAGCCAAGCCTTGTCCTTGTGGCTGATGGTGGGGGCAAACCTCAGCGAGGACAGTGAGTCCTAAGGAGGGTGATACGGATCAAGGGAGCAAGATGAAGGATCTCCTAGCTCTACCTGCCAAGCCAATCACAAGAGCTCATGCAACCAAGCTACTGTTGGCTCAAAGGTCAAAATGCTTATCTCGGATTTTGATGATTATTACAAAACAAATAAATTTAAATTATATTATTTGTGCTAATTTTATTTTATGCAGAAAACAAATAAATTAATTTATAAATTATATTATTTGTGCTAATTTTTATTTTTTGCAGAATTTCTTTGGAGGAAATTATACAAGGCAAGTCCTACATTGAGAGTGAAGATTTCGAAGATCCTAGTAATCTAGGCATTTAGGAAACTTTGTAGGATAGAGAGAAAGGTTTCATATGAGCACAAAAATCTTTTTCTCTCTCAAAAGTATTTTTCGGAAATTAGATTTTTTCAAAATAAATTCCTTTATTTTATTTTCGAAAATATTTCTTTAAATCGAAAAGATTTATTTTCCTAAAACTAGAGAGATTTCCTTTCTAATGTTTTTGGTAATAAAATCATTCTCTTTTTCGGAAATATTTTTTTTGAAAGATCTAAAGTACTTAAAATTATTTTCTTACCTAAAAATGAAGAGGAATATCTTTCGGTTTTAGTAAGAACATTTTTTCCGCAAATAATTCTTTCCAAAATAAATGCTGTCAAAAATCTTTTCTAAAGGAAAGTGAAAATCGGGTTTTATTCTCTTACCAAAAAGGGATAAACGGCCGTTTTACATCTCTTACCAAAAGGGATAAAACATTTTGGGTAAAAACAAAGATTTACTGCACATCTTCTAAAAATAAAGGAAAGAAGATACATTCTGATCTGCTTTCCCAAAAAGGTGACCAGCTACCTTGTTTCCTATATCAAAGGATCATCAACGCCTTGAAATTTTGGTTGAAAGTAAGAGTAATTGTTTTAAGAGCACTCTCTCTCATTGACCGAATCTTTTCTCGTCAAAACTTACTCTACCGCATTTTTCTTTTCCAATCTTCTATACCTTAACGTCTTCAATATTTAAAGAAGAAAAGAATTTTTACAGTTACCATTTTTGAAAAAACCAGTTCTGTGTTCTAGATCGAACCTTCTTAATCTGCATAAACTGTTATTTTCCCTGTGCTTATATAGGCCCGTTTCTTTCTGTCTATTTAGAATCTCTCGTATTCTACAGTAGACAAAGCTCTTTATTTTGTTAAACTTTTGAGTGTAAATAAGCTTAGGTTAGAAGCTATTAGAGATAGAGGTTAATCAGCGACCTTCTTCCATTGTGGGATAGCAATAGATCTTGAATTGCGAGATTTTTCTGTACTCCTACAAAACAAGAAAGGGTTTGAGGTTAACTAGAACCTTTTGAAAATCTAGTGGGACAAAGGGTAAGGATCCTAGGTTGTTGATTCCTATTTGCCTTGTACTTGTTGGTTTGGGTCCTCTTACCCTATTAAAAAGAGAATAACTAAGTGGAGGATCTCAAGAATGCGTCTTAGGGAAGTGGATGTAGGCGAGTTTAGTTCAGACCCACTAATTAGATCTCGGTGTGATCTCCTTTATTTCTGAAGTTTTGGTTGATGACTTGTCTCTTTCACACTCTTGTTTGTCTCTTTCACACTCTTGTTTAATTTTTAGAAACGCTGAAATTGTTAATATTCAGATGTTCTAAAACGACAATAAGTTTCATCTATTCTAAACGTTAAAACTCTGGTATTCTAATATAGTGAATATGCAATGTTCTAACTGTTGTTCTATTTCCAGTATAATTCACTGTTTGGGTTTCTATTTTGTTTTCTAAACTTTATGACGATGTTCTAATCCTGATAACTCTTCATCATAAAGTTACTTTAACATCTGATTAAGACTCTGTGAAGAAGTTCTAATAACTATCTTTCACGTAGTGTTATATGGTCTTGCAAACTTTATGAGGAAGTTCTGAGTTCAATAACTTCTCTTCAATAAAGGAAGCCTCTGATATTGTACAAGTCCCAGTGGCTGAAGCTGTTCTAATCAATAGCTTGGCACTATTTGCACGAGACTTTCTATATCCTAAAAATTAAAGAAACATTGTGAGGAGATTCTCAATCCATCATCTCTACTCTCACAAAGTTCTGTGTGTCTTTTTCGCGCTTGGCACCTTAGAATTCTAATTCCTTGTTTAGAATTTCATAAAATTTATTTCAGTTTCTTAAGAAAACCCAATTCCCCCCCTCTTGGGAGTTGTGCCATAATAATTCGGCAGACCACCGTCCCCCACAATTTGCGTATCCAGGCCTTAGGCTCTTAGACTTACCTAAGCTTAACACGCTTAAGAGATAAGATCCCCATGGCAACGCACCAATTCCCCCTCTAGTCCTTCAGTTTAGAACGACATCTGTTTCTAAACCTACCTTTGTTCCCAAATGGCTCTAATTAATCTTACACTTCGGCAACTAGAATGGCAGACAGATTTCATGAAATCAGTTGATATACACAACCTGCTGGAGAAATGTTAATCACTCGGTATCCCTCGAGTATTCCCATGAAAACTAAGTAGGAGAAATGAGACTGATTCAGAAAATCAGAAGAAGAATATACCCACCCGAATCGCTGATGTGGATTGAACCGATTGCTGTACAAGCAAATGCAAAAAGCCATTAACTATTCTTTACTATTTGTGCTGTTATAGATGCAAGTGAATACACAAGAGTGCTCTGGATGTAAATCTGCAACAGAGGTAATGGGCAAAAGAACTTAAGTAACCTAATGAGGGTACAGATAGAGTCAAAGAATCCAGAATACAACCATCCCATATGGACGAGAGAATACTCGAAAATGTTTAAGAGTATGCAGAGAAGCGCGGAAACTATTGCAGAAGCTAACCAATTCAAGAATTTACCAAGTATAAGTTCAATCCTCTTAAGAACTCTCGGGAAAAAGGACAACACTATTTCAACGAAGATGAGCCTTGAACTTTAAGACAAAATCCTTCATAGAAAATTTCTCCTAAAAGAAAATGAGGGATTTCTATAGCGAATCTATGTCATGAATACACAAAGAGACCTCCCTGTCACTTATGATTATCGATAGTTCATGATGGAAGCTCTAGTTTCAGAAAGAAATGATCCTTCGTTAACATAGTAAGATAAGAAAAGAATCAGGGACCTCCGGCTCTAAATGAGGGGTGGATTCTAAGTTGAAGAAAAGCTCTTCTACGAATCGTTGACCAGTGCACATGATTTAGCACTATGGTTGCTAGAAGCCATCTTAAAAAAGTTTCTATAGAAGGGTGGAAGGCCAC